>JBANCV010000057.1:0-112250 GCA_037040105.1 Amiota albilabris
ACTCACACAAAGATGGCGGCACCAGAAAATGCCCTGCCAGAAAAGTTCGGAAACTTTTAACACACACCTTGTATACTGACACGATCCTATCCTAAACAAAAGTCAAATCAATATTGTAATATTTCTGTGTGCACAATCACAGGAGTGTAGGTTCAAAAAGGTAATTTTTACAGTCAAATAAAACGGTAAAATGACATTAATTTCAACAAAATTTGTAATATGCATGTATAAAAAAATATATCAAACTTAGAGGTAGTATATATAACGTGAGTAAAGGCAAAATGTCTTCTCAAGTTTTGGCATCACTCAATAAGTTTCAAGGCTAACGTTGTATTTTGTTTCTAAAATTGAATATTGTTTGTTTCGACTCATTAACTTTAATTTCATCTCAACGTAGCATACAACGACAGTCCGCCATCAGTTGACATCCCAACGATCGTTTCCTTTTTCCCACATATTATCTTTATTTGCTATTTTTCCTAAAAACTAAAAAGAAATGATGAATAAACTATAAAAATGAACTTTAACTTTTAAACGAATGCTTTAATGGACAATATACCGTAATTTATCATAACTTGTTAAAATGATGAGGCTGTTGCTGTGCCCTACGATCTCCTCTCTGATCGCTAGAATCTTTAAGTTTTAGTGAATGATAGAAATTTTGACCACGGCACACCGACAATCTTTCGCAGTAGTTTGGATTGGAACCTCTGAAGGATTTCCAGATTTGAGTTGGAAGCAGAGGCCCCAAAACTGTATAAAGAGTATTCATACCGGCTTCAATATGGTCTTATAAAAATCAATTCTAATACTAAACGATATGAAGTCCAAAAAAACTTCAACTAAACTGAACAAGTGAATTATTTCATATTTCAATTGACTCTGTAGTATCGCACAATATTGATTCAATCAATTGGTAATAGTAATTTTGGTTATACACACATGTGAACATACATACATAGTATGTATATACTACAATATAAACAGTTGATCTTAAATTTATTTATTCCAAATTTAATACAATAATTTTAAGTGAATTTTTTTAATTTTTTTGGTTTTTGTTTTTTTATTTCTTTAATTTCAATTTCAATTTTTTTAGTATAAATAATTTGTTTTTATTATAATTTGTTGTTGGTTTTTTTTTTGTAATATTTCACAAACCTACAATTCTAACTTTTTTTTTCTTTGTTCATGCCTTTTTTCTTTGTATATTTTATACCTTTCACGCATTGTTATAACTCCATAAAGTAAGTACTACACATATAGAAGAAAGAAAAATTGATAGTGGTGAATTACTGGCAGACATAACTCGGATAGAAACTGGACAAATCGAGACCGAAAAATGTATTATGTTAAGTTTTTAAATAATAAAAATCACAAAACCAAGAGAAAAGTAGTATAGGTACATACTGCGTTTCAACATTGAGTTTGCAATATTTATTGTATGGAAGATAAGTGATCCAGTAATCCTAGGATCTAGAGTTTAAATTTCAGTTTGATAACTCAAAACTCGTCTCGTCGAACTGATCAATAATACATACTTTATAATATTATTATGTTTATTCACTATGTGAAAAGTATCATTATACAACTAACAAAATACAATCTTAAAACTGAAATACATATGTATTCATGATCCAAACTAATACAAACTAAAATTGTTGAGATAGCCCTGCTTAACTATCATGGGTTTTGTTTCACATAAGATATTGAAATATGTACATACTCTTGAATAGTGAGTTCTTTTCGAGTGAAAGATATATAAAAAAAAAAAAAAGTTATGTAATCGGTAATACCGAAGTTAATATTGTGTATTGTTTGTCGTTTATCTTTTTTTGCTTTATTGTAGTTGTTCTTTTTGTTGTTTTGTTTAAGTCTTGCCCTTTTCTTACTTTTTGTTTTTTCTTTTTAAATTACATAAATAATTTTTCATTTTAATTTTCTTATTAAACTTAACTTGTCTTGTCTTGTTTTTGTTGCTTATTTTTGTCTTTTGTTTAAATTTTATTTATCTTAAATACAAAAAAAAAAAAAAAAATATTTTGTAAAAAGAAGAAAAAGTAAAACTAAACAAAATATGTAGCTTAAAATTGAAATTATATAATAGAAATTTTTAAAAGAAAAACTCAAATATTTATGTATGTAGAAAAATGTTATAGAGACAATGGTAAGGAAGACACTTTGTTATAGTTGCCTTATTTACTTTAATTTATGGTATGCATGTCTTTTGTTATGCACAGTTAAATAGTCACAAATGTGATCAAATGTGTGGCTGGCTGTTTTGAGTGTGTATGGCTGACATATGTAAATGAGAAAGTAAAGGTTTAAGCGTCTAAAAGAGAATCAGGGTGGCGGAGCAGCGAATACATTCTGTAAAAAGAGCATCAAGAAAATGTCATTCAAACTGGCCGGGCACATTTATGAATCGTGTTTTCAACATAGTGCTACGAAATTGGGTGCAACCTGTCATTTCGTTTGTTTAGTTGAAAACTGAATAAATCAGCTCACTTCAATAAAGCATAACGATTTTCATGTGATTTTCCTCAATATATACATATTTGTCAACTATACTGATGACTTATGACTTATTGTATGACCATAATCGATGTGATTCAGCACGGTCTGACTGCACCTGTTTATGGTGCATTTTTTGAAGTATGTATATCGCAATCTAACTACAAAAGGTCATTAACTCAAAAAACTAATTATAGAAGAAATATTCTCTTCTCACGCGGAGAGTATCTAAGGCATTAACATGAAATTATCAATTAATCAATCTGCATCATTAACTCAAAAATCGTGTTTTTTTCAATTTATGACCTTTTGTAGTTAAGGTATGATATGTATTTTGTTCTTTTCGAATAATATAATCATAAATGTGTACAGTTTTCTGAATTATTTTTTTTACAGAATTTATATTCTTCTTGTTAATAGTCTGATTGTTGTTATTGATTATAAGGATACATAAGCAAAAGAAGAATAATAATGAAAAATGGATAAAGCATATTTAAAAAAAAAAAAAAAAAATATGTATATAAATAATTAATTTACAATTTAATTTAATTTTTTGTTTAGTAGAAGAAAAAAAATCATTTAAATTATTATAAAACAAAGAATTCTACATCTAAATTGAATTGAACCCCCCCCCTTCTCTATATTTAATGGTTTTCTTCTGTTTAGAATTTATTGCTTATAATTTTATTTTAAGGAAAGTAGCGATGTGTATGTGAGTGTGTGTATTTAAAAATAAATTAATTAATTCAAAGAGAAGAAAAGAGAATAAAATTAAATAAAAATGAATTAATAAAGTAACATGAACTACTGAGAGTTGTTGATGATGATGATGATGATGATGATGATGAATGAATATGTTATTGATCAATTATGATGAAAAGTAGACGCAAATGTTCTTGGTGATGATAATAGCGACAGCGACACAATAGAATCGTTTATGGAAACCATTGTTGTTTTTCTTATCTTCTTCTTCATTTTCTTCAATGTCATCGTTACTTATTTTAATTTCAGGCACTCATCTAAACCAAAGCTTTAGACGTAACGCATCCACGCCATTTAAATAATAACGAAAGAGACGTTTATCACGTACAAATCCCAAATTCTCATATAGACGCAGAGCAGGCACATTACGCATCTCTGTTTCCAACACAACCTCATCAGCATTATCCACCAGCATGGCCTATTTTACATATATATATTCATATGTATGAGAGATATAGAAAATTAATTTTTCATCATGTTCATTAATGTAATAAATAATATTTTTGTGATTTACCTCAATGGCTTTCTGTACCAGTGTAGTGCCAATTTTAAGCTTACGATATTCCTTACGTACTGCCAACATTGCTATATAGCCACGTCTTACATTCATATGCATGTCAAGCTTGCATACGATTGCACCCACATATTCATTGCCATGACGTGCCAGGAAACATAACTTTGGCCAGTTATAGATAAAATAACGATAAGTGTAAATCGAATATGGCTCCGATAATTCAGCCTGTATAAGACGCATAATATCCTGCATATTTAAAACAAAGCAATAATATTCAATTATGATCATTGAATCCATTGATCAAAAAATACATTTTGCAACTCTTGCATCTAGAAAGCGTTTGAATATGCAGGTACCCTGTTTAGTTCTTGATCAAACAATGAAGAATGCTTCGCATGCCTCATAGTCAGTCGTAAGATCAACAGCTGTGTAGCTGTTGACACCCATACCACCCTGCTAGTCGCGTCTGTAAACATAATACCCTCGCTAAGATCTGCATTTAACTCCTTCTATAGGAATTGACAAAAGAAATATTAGATATATTTTCATCGATCACAACAAATCCTAAACATAAATAAGCTACGTTATTTTGTAGTATTGTCTTGTATCTTATAATTGAGACTCTTTTGAATAAATTGAATGAAATATCTTGGCCCTATCGACATATTAACTATCATAATATAATTTTTTTTTTTTTTCATTTTCATTTTCCAAAATATTGAAAGTATAGCAAGACAGACAACGAGCTAAATTGAGTAATTTTTGATGAACTGTCGTAAGATAATAATTTTGGAACGGACACCTAACCATTCGTAAGATTCTATCTTTGTAAGTACATACATACAAATGTATGTATGCATATAATTAATCCACTCACATGCATCTGATGTTCAGCTTCATATTCCATATACTCGATTTTTACCTCATCAGTTAAAGAAGGCGGGCTTGCAATAATATCGGTGGCTTTAATCTCAGTAATAGTAGTTGTAGATGTAGATGTAGATGTAGATGTAGTAGTAGAAGTAGTAGTCTCAGTAGCAATCGATGCCTTATTATTATGAACTTTATCATCGTCATTACCATTATCAACCTTGACCTTATCATTAGAATCATTTATTGTTGATGAACATGTTTTGTTGTGCTTGTTATTATTGTTTTGGTTATTGTTTGTGATAGCGGCTCCCTGATCAGATTGATTAGATTCAATCTCTTCAGCTGCTAATGTTGATGATGATGCTGTTGACACTGGTAACATGCTAACAGTTATTTCAGAATTTGTTGATGATGCTGGTGATGATTCTGCATTTACTACTGCTGCTTTTGTTTCTGCTGATGGCGTTTTAGTTATGTTTGCCATCATTGATTCGGTTTGTTGCTGTTTGGCAGTGCTTTTACATGGCTTGACTTTGGGTATGGCACCCGTACCCGTATTGGAAGCTGATGAGGATCTTAGATCATTTGACTGTTTTGCGGCATCAATAGATTTTAAATCTAGCAATTGATTTAGCGCTAATGCAACTGCTGCTGCATTTGTATCATGACCATTACTTAATGTTTCTGCAACATTTTTTTCTTTTTGCACTTGTTCCCTAATATTTTTTCCTGTTGTTGTTGCATGGCAGTGTTTCTCTGTCTTTTGCTGTTCTTGCTGATTTTGTTGTGCATTCTTATGCTTACTTTTAGCTTTCGATTTTGTTGCATTATTTAGCACTACTTTGCTATCAACGACCCCACCACTATCACGAACACGATCTTCACTACAATGTGTATCATTTTTTAATTCTTCCAATGTCTCCTGACCATTTGTATGTCCATTGATATGCAGCTGTTCTAGTAAAACATTAACAACTCCATTGGCTAATGGTAAGACTGCTGCTGCTGCATCCGATGATTTCAAAATGCCACTTCCATCAATATTTGCTGCTTTACCAGTCTTGAGTGGTGATGTGCTGACAATAGATTTACCAATGCCAATATTAACGTCAACACCACTAAAATGATTATGACCATTGTTGCTTGCTGCAGATGCTGATTTCTTTTTGTTCTTAGGCTTCTTTTTATTGTTGCTGTAGCTATTACTGTTGCTGCTATTGATGTTGCTATTATGGCTTTTAGATGATGACAGTGTCTGCTCTGCGCTTATGCTAATATCAGCAGTATCAGCCATGACTGAAAAAAAAAAAAAAACACATGAAACAGAAAACAACAAATATATTTATAAGAAATTTTATAATTTATTATGAGATACCAAAGCAATGGCAAGCACACTACTAGAACCTAAAACCTTAACCTGTAGGTACATGCACATATTATATACAATATATTCATATGTTAAGTATATATAGTTATCAAATCAGCCACTCACACACACACAATCACTCAAAAAGCACACGCACGACTGCATTACACTATGGATTTTGGTTTTGCGCTTATACATTTTATATATAAATACATACATATGTATATGTTGATATAGAATGAGCACAGCTGAGTGTATTATATATTTTATATCTACATATATTATGGTGGCTTTAGCTTTTGTCAAACGATGTGCATATTTACCTGTTTAAGTGCACCGCCACCAAAGATAAAAGATTTATTGTCCGGCAACCGGAGCAGCAAATAAATAAACAAATAACAAACTGGCAGACGACAATCAAATTGGGATTTGTTCTACCAGTTCCGCCACTGCCAGCAGTATGTAGTATGCTTCCCTTGCCCTGCTGCTGCTGATACTATTTACTTTAAGGACTTTTTGATCTTGGTCGATTACAATACTCTTTCTCTCTACTACTAGATTAGTTGTTTCTTCCTATTTTCATTTATAGTCCATCGTCGTTGGTTGAAACAACAAGTACAACAACAGAATACAAAAAAATAACACAAAGTACAAATTAACAAATAAAAAAAATAATAATAATAATACCGAAACTGTAAATATCGCTTCGTTTTCGTTTGATTATCGTAAATTACTTCCTATTATTTCTAAGTTGTCTTTTTTTTTTTCGTCTTTTTTCTTTGCTGATGCTGTTTTACTTGGTTTTTTTTTTTTGTTCTTTTTATTTTATTTTTTTTTTTTTTTAAGAATTATAGCATTTGGTTCGTTCTTTCACTAAATCAAAGTTGTCGCCGTCTTTTCATCAATCAACACAACTACTCAACTCAGCAACTAAGATGATTTTGCAAAGCGTGTGAGATTCTTAAGGTCGTCACCGTATTGCTTGTTATTTGCTCACGAATAGCAAGTGTGCAAATTATATAAATTGTGATTTATCAAACTTTGCTTTCAATTTATTTTACATAGCTGAGTTTCTTGTTATATCTTCCTTTTCTTTGCTTTTTTATCGCGAAATGCGTGCAAGTTTTGCAATGACTTGCTGCGAATGATTTTTTCTTAATTTCACTGGCGCAAGCGATCAGCTGACCGAAGTGTGTGAGTGGAAAAAAAAACAGTTACAAGCAAAACTCAAGGTTGTATTTCTACCAGGGCTGCTGATCACCAGATGATGGCAACGATTAACCAATTTAATTTGAATTTAAGTTTGGATTTAATATTGACAGAAAAGATTTAAAAATATCTTTAATTGCTTGGAAAATTGACGAATACCATTTAACTTAAAATTTTTGACAAAATAATGATATTTTTACAAAATTTTTAATAATCAAAAAATTCAGTTTGTATTTATTGACAGAAAAGAAATTAAAAACAGTTATGCACAAACATATCTGATTGGAACAATTACAAATAATTATAATTAAAATATTGACGATAAACAGTTAAAGTAATACAAGCATCAATTGTTAATATATCTGGCAGGCTAATGCGCGGTTTCGTATCATAAACAATCATGAATTCACAGACCTTTGACCATATGGGACCATGACGTTGCATAAGCAATTGACAATCGAGTCTATTCAATGTCATGGAACGTATAATTGCATGTACATGATCAAAGGATTGCAGTGTTGTTGGCATTATAGAAGCAAACGGATTGATACCCATACATAGCTCATAGAGTACACACCCCAAAGACCAGACATCTGATTTAAAACAAAATTTCTCACCGCGCATTATCTCCGGTGCCATATAAAGTGGTGTACCCATAATATTTTTATAATGCTTTGATGGTGCATGCACCGCTGATATCCCAAAGTCGGCAATTTTAATGCGATCATGGGCATCGAGTAGCATATTCTCAGGTTTAATGTCTCGATGAATGACATGGCGTATATGCAAATATTCTATGCCCATTAGCATGTCACAAAAATATTGTAGAAGCTTTGTCTTTTCCAGTGGTTGACCAGAGATATTAGCGCGTTCAATAACATCTCGGATGGTGCCATTCGGTGCATATTCAGTGACAATGTTGACAGTTCCATGATGCATAAAAGAGCGTATAAATTGCACAATATTTGGATGGCATAACTGTGAGATAATATAAACCTTTGCCGGAAGATTTCAAGATTTTAAATTACTAATAATTTAACTCTGAGTACCTCTGAGTATATGTTGCTTACCTCTTCTTTGATCATACACAATTCCAGTTTAGGATTTTGAACAATGATGCGTTTTACGCACACCTTACGATCGTTGTCGCGATCGTTTCGATCTTTACAGAGGAACACACGGCCAAATGACCCCTGGCCGATCATACGTATTGGTATTAAATTGGGATCGCCCAAATTCATTTTGTTTCTATTCTATTTCTAATAATAATTTCTCCCGTTTTTTTGTTTTTCTTAACTTAAGCAAACAGATTACTATTTATATACTTAGTCTTTCATCACGCACGCTTCTTAACTTCTTCATTTACAGTTAGGTATTACATATGTATGTATTTTTCTCATCATCCATCCCACAATTCTATTTTATGTGTTTTTTCGTAAACTTGTTACGAGGGACGGAAATTTTAGATTGTTATAGATCAAAGGATCAAAGACCGATAATTTGTCTTTATTTTTAATTCAAATAAATTTTATTTCAATGTTTTTTTATGTAGTTTTCCTTCTTCAATGTTTCTTAATAATATATGTATGTATGGATAAATCCTCGTCATTGATTATTTTTAATTATTATTATAATCATTATCATAATGCTGATAATATTTTTAAATTTATTTCTTTACATTTGTATTCGTGACGTTTTCATTGGATTGAAAAGTACTGGTGGCGGAGGCAGCGGCAGTGAGAGCGATGGCTGCACTACCTTTGGTTATCGATGCTGGTGAACTGGAAAATGTTATGTGAAGACGATTTTGTTCCTCCACTTTTGCAGCACGATTTCTTTGTGCTGTTTCTTCATCTTCATTTTTGTGCACAGTCGTATGACGGCGTAGTTCGGAAGCCAGCCGAAAACCTTTTGGACAAAAGTCACATTTATAAACATCAGCACCAAGATGAACACGTAAATGCTTAACGAGATCATTGGACTGCGAAAAGGCACGTTCGCAAAATTGACACTTGTAGGGTTTTTCGCCAGTGTGTGAGCGCATATGACGACGTTTATGATCTACAACGACAAATCTATGGAAAATAGAAAGAAAATTAATTAAAATTATATTACATAATAACAAAACAAACATCAAAAGTACTTATATAATATACGATTATGAAAAATTATTTTATATGTTTGTATACTAGAGATTAAACGGATTAAACTGTTTCGCTTGTCTTCGTATACAAGACCTGCTTCCGACAAAAGTCTATCGCTGTACAGACTACAGCAAGGCGCTGAGATATATTTTTGCAAATTTTAATAAATTTGGATATTGTTCACTATTAGCTGACCACCAAATATAAGGATCTTGATCGTGACCAATGCGCACTGACTTCAGATAAAAATCAATCTCCGTTGCTATCGTGTTCTTTTTTTGATCGTGAGACTGAAAGCAATTACGATTTGCTACCGCATGAAAACAGCCCCAGAACGTGTCGTGAGTTTCGTCAGATACTGCCGACTCTACTGCTCACCTTTTTTTACTTTCTTTTTTTGACCGGTGTTGAACCTGAACTGCTGCTGGAGGAATCTTCGGAAGACATTTTTAAACATTCCAAAAGAATTTTCTGGCTCTCTCCGCTTCAACAACTCCCAAGTAGTTTTTTTTTTAAATCTTGGGACTAGGAAAGTTGCTATCAAGTAGTTGGAGTCTTGATTTAAGGAGTTGAAACGCCTTTCTAATTCTGCTTTTAACGTAGCCTTCATATGTGGTAAATCAGGCGTTCTTTGCTGCGTTTCATCTTTATGTAAATACTTTTTTAGAACAGCAACGTGTGGTATTACTTGCGACAAGCAGGACAAACCAGAACTAGTTATTTTGGTTATTTCATTAAAGGGTTTGAATAGTTTGTTGCACTGCTCACTGATCAAGATATTTTGACGTATGCATTACTGTTTGAGAAAACTTAAGTGAAAAAGTAAAACGATATAACTATGATCTTATGGCATATTTTTAGAAAATTCTTTAGTCGATATGCTTGTTTTCGACATAAGCTACTCTGACTTGTTGACACAGATATGTATGTATGTATAACTCTTTCATAAGCAACTAAATACATAGACGTTTAGTAATGAAACCATGATTTATTGTATCTAGCCGTTTCATCTCTAATGTATATACAGTAAAGAGTCCTTGGCAGGAACTTTCTGGGAAAAGAATTCGTTAATTATCACTTAAAACAAAACAAAAAAAAATATTAAGAATTATGCCGCTTCTGTTAGATCTCCTTTCCTCAATGGACAATTGCAATCTAGTCCTTTATACAGTTAGGTGTTGCATTCATATGACTAATATTGACTGAGCATCTCTACAAGAAAAAAAAAGCGTTATCGACGCGCTCGCATAATGTACTATGTACTTTCTAAAACCCGTATTACATGTATGTATGTGTCCAGCAACATTACTTATCACTGATTCTTCTTTGGTCGCAGAATTTTTGGTAAAACCAAAGACTATTAAATGGATAGACTGGACAGTTCACTCAAAAATTTTCGTTCACTCTTAAACAAAAACAACAATGTGCAGGTTCCGCTCAAAATATACGATTCCAACAACAATTACATGGGATTTTGTTGTTGGAAATCATATAAACTTTTTGACTCAAGTTACCCAAAGAGAAAACTGAGACCGCGAGGTGTCGTGAGCGAACTGTCCACTATATAAATTTTCATAGTTTTGGTACAACTAATACGTAAGCCTCGTGCTCCCCTTCTCTATAAACAAAAATTGCAAGGGAAACTTCTGCTGATACGATCAGGATTTTAATACCCGTCTAAGCAAAATCTGATGGATTCTCAACTTTTGAATGCACACCCCAACTAAGTAGACCACTCTCATGGGAGTTGTTGCCCTAGACTATGTTACGCCGTCTTCCACCTGATAACTAAATGAAGCATCATCGCAATCGGACCACCAGTTAATATCAATAACAATACCTTTATCCTCCAGTACTACAGAGAACGTATACAAACGTCTCTGCAACAACAATTGATGTCGACTTTTGTGTAGTGGCTTTTCGTACAATATGTTTCAACTATTCAACTGTCGCCCTAGTGAACCGACCTAACTGACTGACCAGCTGTGCTCTACGTCTCACCAAATCTCAACTGATTTTATACTCTTCTCGCAGTGAATAGTGTTATAAGCTTGTTATGAAATTTGTACAAAATTTTGACAGAAGGAGCCATCGGAGACTACATAAAGTATATATATTCTTGATCAGCTCGACGAGACGAGTTGATTAAGCTATGTCCGTCTGTATTTATGCAAACCAGTCCGTCAGTTTTTGAGCTAGAGAGCTGATCATGAAGTTGTCTTTTTTACTATACGCTGTACATTTGTCGGAATCAGCCGAATCAGACCTCTAGGGGGTACCTCCCATACAAACCCAAATACAAAATCATGTTCTTATTGGAAAAACTTTGTTTTGTTTTTTAAGTTATCGAACTGAAATTTGGATACTATAAGTGTCTAATCCATATCGCCCTTCCCCATTAATTGCATGCTTACTGATCTATTTGCAGCTTCCCTTCTTGTACAAAAGCAACTAGGAATAAGACTTTTTGTGTTCTCCCAACAAATGAGTCTCCTGATAATCCAAAGAAGCCTACTATGTCGACTAAGGTTCACCCTTCTCCTTTTTTTTCTGATAGATTTGTGTTCGAACGCTACAATAACAGCTACAAACAATAAGTAATTTCAGTTGTGATTGGGTTTAAATCCCGATTATATTGAAAAAATTAGTACGCCCGCGACATTACCAACCACACTTGGTATTGGTTATAATTTGAATCCGGAATTTATAGTAATAAACAACACTAACAAGAATTAAAAGTCTCTGACTTACCGCATGTCACAATAATCGCATTTGTGTGGTTTCTCATTGTAATGGTACATTTTGTGTTTTTTGAGCTGATTCGGTCTGGCAAAGGTGGCAGTACATAAATCGCACGCCTGTGATTTTTCTTTATTATGTACAGCCTTGTGCGAACACAAATCACTGAGGCAAGGAAAACGTTTCGGGCATTCTGGACACTCATAGCGAAGCTCGCCAGTGTGACGCAACAGATGTTGCTTCATATTGCTAGAACTTTTAAATGCTTTGCCACATTCGGAACACAGATATGGTTCTTCGCCGGTATGCGTTCGAATGTGCTCCTTTAAGGTGCCCGCTTGCTGGAACGCTTTCTGACAATAACGACAAACAAATTTCAATTCATTCTTGTTTGTTGCATTATTCTGCTGCTGCTGAGTATGAATACGTTTATGATGCTTTAAACTGGATGGTGATGCAAAGCATTCACCGCATAATACACACGGATTACTAAGCAATTTCTTCTTGGATTCATCAGATGCACCTTCATCATTATCCTCTGCTGCTTTATGGAACTCCATATGTTTTTCCAATGCGGCCTCATTGGCCAACATCAGTGAGCATTTATCACATGGTAAAAATGTTTTGGAGCTTTTAGAGGTTTTCTGATTATGCTCTTTAGTTTCATGGGCTTTCAATTTGTCCATGGCTACAAATCGATAGTCACATTGGGTGCAGCCAAAAGGTCGTGTCTTTTTATCATGGACCTGCATATGACGTTCCAGATGATATTTTCCATTGAAATGTTTTCCACAAATTGAACAAATTTTCTTATTCAATGAGCGTTTATTGTTATGTTTCCTGCTACAATATAATTCATGTATCAATGCGAGAATGGATTAATTAATCTCTTACCTTTTATCTGATAGATCTTCAATTGAATCATCAGCAGCCTCATCACCATCATCATCATCAGCATCACCATCATTTTCCTCTGGTTCACACTCATCTATGTTCACTTCCACAGTTGCTAGTGCAATGGTCATTTCACTTTCATTATGATCATCATTATCATTAGAGGAATCCTCAGACTCATCATCAACTTTGGTATTTTTACAATTTTCTCGTATTTTTTCATCCAAATTATCGATTTCAGTTTCTTGTTCATATTTAACTTCCTTTTTTACAGCAACTGATATTTGATGTTCATTCAAAAGGGGATCTTCATTAACATCCGCCAAGTCAACATCATGATCATCTACATCATCATCATCCACCACTTGTTCAATCATATCCTCTGCAACCAAATAGTTTGTTGTGTTTGTATTGGTGAATTCAGTCGAAAGGAGACGACGACGACCACCATTACCACTTTCTACTGAATCATCAATTATTTTACTCCCAATAATCCTGCGTATGCTCCGATCAGAATTGAGACACATTTCTTGAAAATCCCGTAAATCCAAAGCTTTGTTAAGACAATTCATGCATATGAATTCCGGTAAACCATCATTTGGCTGAGGCCTAATCAATTTTGGTGTCATCGCAATAAGCAAATCAGCAATAATTTGCTTGTTATGCGGCGGCTTCATTAGAAAACCAAAAACCGATTGGAGTTGCAATGGTGGCGATGACGTCGATGATGATGGTGAATCTCTGACATTTCGCTCATGACGCATACACGTACGGCACATAAGCGATGACAAATTTGAATCTAAAATTCTGTCCTCCATCTTATCAGGCAGAAAAGTACATTTATTTCTTCCACCGACCATTGCACAAACTCCTTTTCTATGTATACATGTGTCGGAACTGTGTGCTGTGGGCATAAACAAAACGAAATTGTTGTTGGAATTTGAGGGAGTTAAAACATATTGTTGTTGGAATTTGAGAGAGGAAAAATTATTCCAATTAAATTCACCAATAGCGCCCTCTGACTATAAAAATACCTTCGTCCGTTCCGTGTGATTGGCAATTTTCAATATAACTGTTCTGGTACTGATTCGAGTTGAAGCGGCCGCCCACCTAACAAAGTATCGGCTTTATTCTAATTGCTAGCCTGTTTGGAGGAAGAGGCACGAATAGGCCTCGATCTTAACAATGAGATAGCTATATCCATTTATATACTGTGCCATCTGTGCGTTTACCTGCATGCTATTCGAATTGAGGTTTGTTTGACTTTTGGGTCACCAACCCATGAACTTTTTGGAGTTTGAATTGGTAGTACATCGGGTACGATGTCTGACCAGATGATTTTGTCTGGTACTACGGGTGGTCAGAAGCCCCACGCATTGTTCGTGCTGACCTGCGGAGACGGCCAGTTTGGAAAATTCACCGAAAAAATTAGAAATTTCGATATTTTCTATTAAAATCTGAATAAAGACATGAAATTTCTTTTTTTTTAGGCATATTGCTTGAGAATGGGTTGCCCAACGTTTACTATTGCTTTAAATGAAACTGTAGAGCAGCAAAATCATCAGCATCAGAACTTTCCCACATAAGGTTTTTTTAACAATACCGTTTCTCGGTAAGCAATGTTATTAATATTCGTAACAAAATATTTTTTTATTTTGAAGACAAAAACGAATGAAAGTTAAATTTCCAGCTGCAAAGTTTGTTCATTGTAGAGGAAAATAGAATTTCATTATAAGGAGTTAAAAATACACTTAAATCATAACTAAAAAGCTGTGTACTCTAATTCAATTCATAGTAGGGTGAATTTCATTTTATAGAAGTTCAAAAAAGAAAAGTCCGACTGTACTATGTAATAATAATGGTTCATTGAAAATGTTTTCACGTAAAAACAATTTTTCAATCAAATTTTCTCGCAAAGATTACACTGGCCAACAAAATCGTGTTTTTTTTTTTTTGTTTGGTGCTTAGAAGGTTGTAGTCGTTTCTTACTAATTCGAGATCGTTTATTTCGAATTTGCCCTTAGTTAGAAACTACCATGTAGTTTTTGAGATATAGTGAATTTTTTGTTTTTTACATTTACATAAAAAAAAAGGTGACAAAACTCTCTGCGAAAACTGCCGGGGAATTACCCTCCTCAACACTGCCTTCTCGAGTATTTTAGCAGCCAGGCCCTCTGATGTAGCGGAAACTATTCATAACGAAATTCATACAGTTTGGCGGAAACAACACCAGATGAATCTGCTGGTGCGTTATGGTGATGAAACAACACTTTTTTTTCGCCAAATGCGGCCATGTCTCCTCTAATTTTTTTGTCGAAGTGGTCCAATAACTCAATGTAGTATTATCGAGTGATCGTTCTTCCTTTATCTAAAAAAATCCATGAGGATGACGCCATTCGCATCCCAAAAAATCGTCACCATGACCTTACCGGGACCGTCTTCGTCTTTTTTGGTGCAGATTCAGCGGGAGAAATCCATTGTTTTGATTGTTGCTTAGTTTCTGGTGTGTAATGATGAATCCAGGTTTCATCAACGGTAACAACTCGACGCAAAAAGTCCTTCGGATCTCGCTTAAACACTGCTTCGAAGTTAATAGCCGCATCCGCTTGTTGTCCAGCGTGAGGAATCGCAGCACCCATCGGGTCGACAATTTTTTCATCGCCAACTTATCATATAATATTATGTACTTTTTCAATGATTTCCTCGGTAATCACGTCTGCCGGGCGTCCTGGTCGCTCAAAAACGGATGTTCGCCCACGTTTAAATTCGTTGAAGCAATTCGGTAACAAGAACAGGTAAGATATCAGCACATACATGTTTGACCTCTCTATAACAACTTAACTACCATATAGTAAAGACTTCTCTAACGGAGAAGTAAATAAGCATTTCTAGAAAATCTTTGTCATTTGACATGGGATGACAAACTACAAAACATCATGCCATTGGTTAAGGTTTGAATTAATTTTTCACAAGTAGCAGTGATTCAGACGTGTAATACTGAGCTAAGAATATGGGTTTCGTCATTTTAGAGCTGGACGAAACGGCACAAGTCCCTGTACCCATTGGACTACTTTTATCAACAAATCATCGAAAAAATCCACTAACACCAAAATTTTACTATCAATAGAAACGCGGGAGAATTCCAGCTATGCTATGCATTGAAACTGATTATTGAATCGGATTATTAGAGGGGGTACCACAAAAAAACAAATCCCACATCCAAATTCATGTTCTTATTAGAATTTTTTTTTTGTTTTTTGCACTATCAGCTTGAAATATTCAAGGTATATTTCTGATCCATATTTACCGATCATGTTATCCTCGGATTGCTAGAAGGGGTACATCTCATGCAAACCCATTTTAAAATTCATCTTCTTATTAGAAAAGCTTTTTTGTTTGTTAAGTTATCGATCTGAAATTCGACACTATAAGTTTCTAACCGATATTTGTAAATGTGAAGGTCCTTGGATTACTACATCGCATAGCTCCCATAAAAATATTACGGTCATAATGGTGCAACGCAGTATGTGAACTGACTTTACCATAAACATAAGTTAAATCAATATTTAAATATTTTTGTGTCAGAGGATCGTAGGCAAAAACTAGGGGATGCGTGAAGAGAATTACATCTTTCTGGTTTTTTGAAGTGAAACTACTTTAGTGGTGATGTACCAAAATATAGAGTAAAATAATAAGAAATCATCACGTTTTTTCGATTCTGTATTTCATGAACCGCACTCAGTAGACACTTAAAAATTTCAAAGAGTGTGCATTTCTATTGCCACAATACTTCATACAATTTTTGGAAAATCCACCGGAAAAGTCAGAAAATGTCATTAAAGAGATTACAATTACGCAATAACAACATGCAGCTTGTGTGTTGTACAAAAAAAAATGAATGAACGCAGAAAAGAGAACGACAAACACACAGAACCTCGAAGTTGCTATAATTTTTGGGTAAGAGGGGACAGACGTGAACTGGACAGAATATTTTAGATGCAAATGTTGTATTTGTTTGAAGATGAACCCTCTCTCTCTCTCTCTCTGTCTGTTTTTAAGAAGTGTCACTTCTTAAGAAAGTGTACGATGGCATACGCGCAATTTTTTTGTATTATCGGATGATCAGATGTTTTGGGTGTATCACACGTTCGGAAGATCAATAGATTATTGACTGTTCAAGTGACCCGTGTGTCTGCTATTGTCCAGTGGGTTAATTGCAAGTCGATTACTATGGTCCTCAAACCGTGAGATGTTTCTGTACCTAACGATATCCACCGTAATAGGACCCATACACATTACATAGCATGTGGATGCATGTTTAACCTACACACGTGTGCATCATTCATGGATGTTTCGGACAATGATACAATGTAACAATTCATAATTTTTATGATAACTCCACAGCCCCATCAATTTCAAAATCCCTTATACAGAAGATATTCTTAATTTACTGTAATAGTAATTCATAGAGGCCCAGCAATTACTGCTGCAATGCAAATAAATAGTTTAGACCCTCTTTAGGGAATGTCTCATATTTGGAAAAGAGTACCCTGCTCAAAAAAGTGGAATACATAGATTTATGATATGGGGTTTGCATGGAGTTCATTGAATTAACGTTGGACAAACTGATGTATCTGAATGTTTTAAAAGCTAATTTAGAGCAGTGCGAGGAATTATATCACATAATTAAGCTTTATGATGCTCTTACACTTCCGCAATCATGTGACCTGAATCCAATGGAGCACTTATGGGATTCAAGGGGACTGCCAACGGATAACAACATAAGATATGCTGCAACAGGTATGGAGCAAGAACTCCTTCAAGAAATTAAAAATTATTCAATTTAACGAAAACTATAAAAAAATAAAGTTGTTTTAAGTTTATGTTCGTTGTACGAAGACTTTGTTTTATTTTTATAAAAAAGACAACCAAAAATATCTCAATAAATTAAAAATATATTGAAACTTATGAAACCTGTATTGAGACCTTTTTTTTATCAAATTGTTTATATATTGAAGAATCGTTTACGCAAACTTTTTCTAAAATGTGCATATTATTTTATAGCAAAAAGAGACAATAAAGTTTGGTACCGTTCCAACTTTGAAAATGTGTAATGTGTAATTTTTGTCTTGATTATTTTCTTACATAAATTGTTTCTCCCTCAACATAATCTAAGTATTTTGGTTAGGCCTCCAAAAAGGATCCAATTATTTCTATGATGATGATAATGAATGAACTGGTCTCTGTGTAGTTAACACCTTAGTATCTTTTAATTCGTGTTTACTGACCAATTCTTCATCATCATCATCTGAATTTTCTTGGTTATGTGAGTAGCAAAAAAAAAAATAACGCTTTTAAGTAAATCACATTGCATGACATTTTACTTTCAAGCTGCAACATTTTACTTGAAGTACAGAAAAACCAATAAATGGAAATTAAAATAAAATCGGAGTCCCCTATAGCGAAGGTAATATTAGCATAACAATGGGATTGGCAACATCTTCAACTTCCGTAGGATAAAGAAATTATTTTTAGGACACAACGTTACTTAGATTGTTTTCATAAATTTGGATTTGACGCTATTAGGTCATCATATTTAGAAGCGCTTTAAAATTAATTTAAAACTGCTGCAATAGATGATTGCATTTTTAATCGATCAAGTCCTATATGGTGAATTCCCATGTTTTTTTTTTTTTCATTTTAAATAATTTCTCTGAAAGGAATTTATTCCAAAATAACAAGTATTGAAATAACTGTTATGTTGGAAAACAGTTTCACGAAATTGTTGTTGGATTTTGGGAAAGAAAAACCATGTGGTTGTTGGAATTTGAGAGAGGAAATGAAATATCACGAGAAGCGCCCCTTGCTTATACCGTCATCCTTTGTTCGTTCGTTGCGATTGGCAATTTTCAATTTAACCAAGGACACTTATTTGCATATGCTGGACAGGTCCCTCTAAAGAAAAACCGGTTACCTTTTGATATAATACAATCTTGTTCGAAATTATATTTTCACGCAAAAATAAAAGAAATAGCTTTGATCAAAAACGAATTTCACTCATTTATTGAAATTGGTTAAAATATCTTTCTTCATTGAATTACAAAATTCGTTTAAAATAGGGCATTGCGTTACGCAAAAAAGAAATTGGTTATGTGTTTGTGTTGACGTTTTAGAAAAAAGGCTGATTTCCGTACTAAAATTCCAACCCTTTCATTACGCTCTTCTCCGATATTATGCTCTTTTGGCATTGTCTTTCCCACTCTGCTTTATGGAATTTTCACTTGAAGCAACACATTAGGGGTACTCACGCAACGTGGCAAATGGTTTATTGGCAAATTTGCCGAAGTGAATTGCGTGAACGACCAATTGTGTTTGTAATAGGCGAATCAGATGTTTTCACAAACACAACTGCCCGATGAATTTAACCAAACTATTGAAAATGATGAAATGAAGCGAAAAAACTAATTTGATGAAATAAATATAGATATTGCTATAAATAATTTATTATTCATACTTTTATTTATTGTAAATGAATTGTTATTTGTATTAAATTGGTAAATCATTACATTTTTGCCATATAATCGGACAGACTTCCCAAAGAGATTTTTGCGGACAAAACTATCACCTCCGTATACGAAGATGATCCGCGTATGACTCATATGTCACTCAGTTTGAGGCAGAAAAATCTATAATTTACGCCACTCGCAAAAGATAACATTAATGGGTCTTTTGCTTGAAAGCATCTGTAAAATATTTTTATATCAATATATTATATTAGTTCGGCGAATAACAGTGTCTATATAAGTTACTAAACACAACTTACTTCGAATTCCCAAAGTTGTTTGTATCCCCCTGACACACTTTTTGTTGTCAGTGACTCGCCAAGAGCATTGCTTGGCAACATTATCCTTCCAGAGCTGTCTCTAAGCCTGCCCAATGAACTTGTCACATATTTTTTCGCTGCTTTCCAATAGCTCCGTCACCTTTAATAAAAAAAAGTAATGTGCCTCACCTATATAAGCACACTATTGAGGTAAAACTGCTGCACAAAATGTTAGGAATGAAGTTTTAAAATAATTACTAGAATCGTGTTCCATAATATTTTTCAAATTCATATTTATTTCATTATATTCTGATAGAAATATTATGAGAAGCTACAAATATTCGTGTATCGACAATGTTTAAGTATCTTGTAAATATAGCGTTTATTGTTGCTCCATGTTTTGTAGTCGATTTGGCAGGGTCATTCGACATGATCAAACGAAATTTTTATTTGAGAAAATTTGATTCTTTGGCAAAATCTACATGTTTCTTATACATCGTAGTTTTACAAACAAAACGCTCGTTTCTGAGCCCGTTTGCGATAGTTTTTGCGAAAGTCCGCTCAACATTCGCTGTTTGGTTCACTGTATGCATAGACTTATTGTTGTACAACACACAAGCTGGTTCTTTGCATATTGTTGCTGTCAACAAAATCACAACATAAACTTTACTAACGTATTTATTTATTTAGATTTTAATACAAAAAGTGGAATTTTCCAACTATTCCGGAGGATTTTCCTTAAATTTTCTTTAATATTCATTTCATTGGCCTCTAACGGACACAACAAAACAAACTCAGCCAAATTGGGCAACTTATTCCCAAGCAATACGCCTGAAAAGAAAAGAAATTTCTTGTATTTATTCAGATTTTAATACAAAAAGTCAAAATTTCCAAATTTTCCGGTGTATTTTCCAAAAATTTTCTTTTTTATTCTTCTAATTGGCCTATAACGAACCCAATAAAACAAAAATCAGTCAAATATAGCAAGGCAAGCAGTTCTCAAGCAATACGCTTAAAAAGAAAAGCATTTTTTCAATTTTGGATACCTTTTTGAACGCCTCTCCCCGTTGATGACATAAGGGCGCATTGACAATATTCATCTTACAGGCATTACCACATTCTATATTTTCAGAATATATAAATAACTTGGCGCTACTACTTTTGAGTCACAAGATTTATAGAAAAAAAAAGATGAACATTTTTGAAACAGCATCATTTCCTGACATGAATTCCCTTTTTAAAAATGTTTTCACGTTAAAAGATTATACATGTACCTAAATGTTATTAGGTCCACACAAACAATTCAACACTTTCATAATGATACTATTCACGAGAGTGAATAGTATTTTAAGTTTCTCATGAAGTTATCTAGATATTTTTGATAAGCTCGATGAGACGAGTTGATGAAGCCATGTCCGTCTGTCCGCGAATTAGTCCCTCAGTTTTTGAAGTAGAGAGCTGTAATTTTCTACATAGGTTTCTTTTTGTCGGAATCGGACCTTTGGGAGTAGTGCCCCCCATACAAACCCTCATTTAATTGAACGTTCTTATTTGAAAAATTTTTTTGTTTTTGTGCTATCGAAATGATGAGGACGAAATATGAAAATTGGAAGTTTTTAGCCCATATATATTAGCCCCTAAAATTTCAAGACCCTCAGACTATTAGGAGGGTTACCTCCGATACAAATCCCCTACTCAAATTTTTTGTTTTTTATGCTCTCATCTTGAAATTTGGACACAATAAGTTTCTGATTCATATTCATTAACGATGTAAATTTCAAGATCGTAAGATTACTGGATCGTTTTCTAGGGGCTGCGTCAAAAGTATAGCATCTTCGTCGGCATAGTCGAAGATACCCTTCTTTCTGTTTTTAAGTTAGGTTAATAATGAAAAGAAAGCAAGAAAAACTACAAAGTTATTATTGTTTTCTTTTATTTTGTCGTTTTTTTTACATTTTTTTATTTTATAATTTCCTTCCTTTTAATTTCAACAAATATTGGCATTATTTTTCGTAAATAATTCAAAATTAAATAATTACACAATATAATCTTAATCTTCATTAACTTCACTGTATCATCAAGATTATCATTTCAATCATTATTTTTTATTTGTTTTCTGTTTTTTGTTTTATCATCATTACATTTTTTATTTATTAATATTCATTATTGCATTAAACAATTACATAATTAATTAAATTACATATATGCAAATTTATTTTGTAGATTAGATTAGTTAATGAGTTGTTGGTGTTTTTGTTTAATTTTTCTTTTCTGTTCTTTTTTTGAATTGTTGTTTTTTTAAATTTACTTTACACTTAAAAAAAAACATTCATTGTTTTCTTTCTACTATTATTATTATTTGTATCTCTTTAGATCGGATGTATGAGTGAGTGCTTGTGTGTGTGTGTGTGTGTGTGTGTGTGTATGTTGGGTGTGTGAATGTGAATGAATGCGTAGTGTACTCATGTTTTGTAAGGTTTGCTGAGGTGTAGTGAGAAAAGTAATAGCAGAGTTTGAGAGTAGGGGATAGTTTGATTTATATTTGTAATCATCTTTTTTCTTATCTATGCACATGCACAGTCTATTAAACTATTATATTTTTGTTTTTATTGTTTTAAATTTTTTAAACTAAGAAGTTTAATTTGTTTTTAGTTTTAATAAATTTTTACTTTGTTTACTTCTCTTTTTTTTATTTAATGAACCAAAGATGAAAGTGATGTTGTTCCTCAATGCATTCCCCTTTTTTTTTTTTTTTACTTTTCACACACACATATTTTATTTTACCTGGTTTGGCTTACTACTGATAACAGCAGAGGAGGAAATATTAGGTAGAGAATCAAAATTTCATACAACTAAATAAATAAGAACGATAATTCATTGCCATTATCAACATTAACATAAAAGATTCTCCAGAGTGGTGGGCCAAGGACCACCACCAAACCTCTGCAGTACATGATACAGACACTAGTTTAATATTTTTTTTTATATGCTTAAGAGATTATGCTTTGTAACTTTATCACTTCTGTGTATGTGTGAATGGTATTTTAAATTCGGTTCAACCGAAGTTGTTAGGGATTTTATAAGTTTTGGATACCCTGTACCTCCTCTACAGAAAACATAAAGGGCTGCCCCCAATTGTGGGATAATCCCATACCATATTTGAAGATCAATGATTTTTAAAGAGATACAGCAGTACAGGGCATCCGATAGTGGAGCACATCCGACTATATGGTTTACTTATTTTTTCATTAAAAGCAGCATCAGGCTTCTTATACTTCGTCATTATGTTAATAATTATTATTTTTGTTACATTTTTGTTTTCTTAAATACTTTTTAAGTTTAATTTTTTTTATGTTTATATATATATGTTCTTGAAGTATTAAACATCATTATGCTTATACATCATCACAATCATCTTCCTTCACACGGTTGCTGTTTAGTTACATATTCTGCTTTCATTACAAAATATATTTTATTGCAATTCTTTTCTTTCCAAGATTTGTTTCATGTACCGCTTCTGTTGTTTTTTTTTTTTTTGTGTTTTCTTTTTAATAGAAAAGAAACTTTTGTGGTCTTGTTCTGTTCTTTGTTTTTAAATTAAATAAACAAATTGAAATTTCCTGACCCGAACTTACTTAGTCTGCGATCAGTGGTTTCCCATTCTGTTTTTCTTTTTCCTTCTCACGATCGTTACGTGGCTCAATTTGTTCTAATAGAATAGCAGGATTCGGTTGTCCTTGATGGGTTTTCTGCTTTAACATTGACCAATCGTAAACGTAATCATATTTATGATTTAAAGTACGGAAAAGTATTCTACAATATAAACATGATATGAACATATTCATAAAATAATAATTGTGATAAATATTCTTACCTAAATAATTGCCTTAGATACATGTAATCTGGTTGCTCATCGAAACGCAAACTGCGGCAATAATTCAAGTACATTGAGAACTCAGCTGGTGAACCCTTACAAAGAACTTCAATTGGTGTAGACATCTTTTTCTCTGAAATCTTTTCATATTTCTGTTGCTTGGTATTTGCTTTCATGCCCTGCCATGGCAGAATACCGCGATTGAAATACATCATAACATAGCCCAATGATTCCATATCGTCACGTCTAGATTGTTCAATACCCAAATGGGCATTTATCGATGCATAACGTGCTGTGCCCGTTAAATTTTTATCCTCACGATAGGGTATATGTATGCGAGAATGTGGATCACGATATTTTTTAGCTAAACCAAAATCAATTAAAAACAATTTGTTACAATGACGTCCAATGCCCATCAAAAAGTTATCTGGCTTTATGTCACGATGAATAAAACACTTTAAGTGTATATACTCAAGACGACCAATCATTTGATCAACCAACATCAATACGGTTTTAATCGTAAAATGACGTGTACAAAAATTGAAGAGATCCTCCAACGATGGACCCAACAAATCCATAACTAACGTATTAAAGTTTTTCTCTTTGCCATGATGACGTATACGTGGTATACCGACGCCACCGCTTAAAATACGATATAGTTTTGCCTCGTATAACAATTGCGGATGCCGGGCATTTGCACTTTCCATTTTAATGGCAACCTCTTCGCCACTTTGAATGCTCATGCCCAAATAAATATCACCAAATGAGCCGCTGCCTAAAAGGTTGTTTCCAATTGAATGAAAGTTGTGAAAATGTTGAAAATAAAGAATTAATTAGTAAGATTATAATAGTACCATAGATTAGTTTCACTTGTAAGTTATTGGAATTGTAAAAAATGTTCCTCAGCCAGCCTTACAGTCTTAAAATACTCAAGTTGGTTCCCCTCGCAAACGCTAGTTTAAACGTGTATATTTATTAAATCTCATCAAATGGATCACTTTTATCCAGTTTTAAAATATTGTTCGGTTTTTCTTTCTATGCCAAACCAAACATTTATTGAAATCATTCAGTAAGAGATCTCTAAATGGTATACCTAAAAGAAAGTCGTTTTTCGCATCTGTCCGCCTATTTCTAAACCACGCAACGGATTTTGATACGGTTTTCATAGTCATTTAGAAAATATTTTACGGCAAGTGAGTATCTTAAATATATTCTAATTAAGTTTTTATACAGTTATTGTACAAGTTAAAAAAAAAAAAAAAAAATGGTATGTGTCTGTAAAACCCATGAAGAAGGCTTAGCTTCCTTCCTTCCGTCCGTTGCTATCATTTGTTCAAATTGCATTTTTTTAAATTACATTAGAACTTTTAAAGATTTTAGGGCACCTATTCATTAAACCGATCACATGGATAATCGCTTAAAGTATGCTGCATGGTTTCTGACAAAGTAATAAAAAGAAAGTAGCATGCACCTTCTAAACGACTGCCTTGTAAGTCTTGGAAAACGAATCCGTTTTCTCGACAGACCATTCTTCAAAGACCTGAGCATTACGGCAAACTTTTGTTGATCCGGGGCTAATAAACAATCCCCACACCTCTTTCCCTTTTTCTGGCATAAAAAGTCTTCATTTGGGTGAACTGTTTATACCATTCTATCTTATTATATTTCTATGACAAATACTTACCAATTTTACGTATAACACGGTATTTCCCGCCGACTACTATCTCGGATCGGTTGTCTTTCATTAAGCGCATTTTATCCATTTTGTAAAGAAAATATAATGAGGCCCAATTTGGTTTTATATATATTCCTACTATGTATTGATATTATGTATTTCGAAGCGCGATTTACGTATAAACGTCGTCGTTGCTTGCGTCTAAAACAGCAATATTCTGGAAGAGAAATAATTTTTGATTTAATTTTTTAATGTGTTTTATTTTTTATATGCAGTTTGTAGTATATAAATATAATATTATGTTGTGTCGACGAAGCTTCAGACGCTTTTGATTCTATAATATGACATAAATTTGACATCTACTTTGGTAACAAATAAATACATATAAATCAAATATGTCAAATATCAAATATTACATATCATTGTAAGATATATTTTATTACAGATTTATTTATACAGCAAGCCAACATTTATAGCTCAATTACACCAAAGTTGAATCGACCATCGGATGAGACAACAACCACAAGGAAAAATGGCAGTTTTTGTTGTAAAAAATAACTCGATTCTGGTCGCTTCAACAATAGAATCACCGAATTGCATCGAATCTAGGCTGGCAAATTTGTGATACGTGCTGGAAAATGTTCGGTCATTTCCGGTTGGAAACTGTCATATTCGGTAGACTTCCGCTCTTTTTATACTCTTCACGGGAATGAATAGTATTATAAGTTTGTTATGAAGTTTGTAACACACAGAAGGAGACATCAAAGACCACATAAAGTACATATATTTGTGATCAGCTCGAGGAGATAAGTTGATTAAGCCATGTGCGCCTGTCCGCGAACTAGTCCCTCAGTTTTTGAGCTAGAGATCATTATTAGCTGTTTTTTTTTGTTGGCGCGCAACTAAAAAAGAGAAAGACTGACGAAAATGGCATGCCCAAAACTAACGCGAGTGACCATTCTTAATTTTAGAATCAAAGCGCATCTATTCTTGATTCGATTCATATTCTACAACAACAACCCCTGAATGACGAAACTTATGGTTGTTATCGAAACTGATGGGAATCAATAGCCGCATCATAATGGATTCGAATCCCCTGGATTATTATTAAGTTCTAATGAGTGTGGGGGTCAACACAGCATTACAGAAATTCACAAGATTTTTCTATTCTATATATGTTTTTACAAATTTCTCATTTTGACGAAGATAATAAGATATGGTATATGTTAGAGAGAAGACTACCAAGATTATCATCTTCGATTTTAAGAATTTTATATAGCTGCACACACACTACATGAAATTTAATAAATTTTTGAAGAAAAAGAAATAGAATGAAATTAACACGTTGTCATGTCTGCCCTTGGACTGCTTGGAACGATTATGACTGTATTATTGTTATAGTTTACCAAGAATAAAATTGAAACTGTCTTATTAAAGGTAAAGCGAAAAATTATGCAGATGAATAAGAAATCAATGAAAGAATTGTGCACAACAAAGATCTGGTACGTTTCTAATTCGTTTTGCAACTTATACAATCGCAACACGAACTGAATCAACTACTGTCCTCCACCTGATAGGAAAATAGCTAATCTTTTATCCTCCTGTGCTGCAGGGAACGAACAGGTTTATCTGACAACAATTTCTGCCCATTGCTCTGTGGTGGCTCCGCTCTCAACACGGTTCAACTTTTTAACTGTCCCCTCATAGACTTATATTTGCAAACGATAATGGTGGCTTTTTGCGCTCCAATTTCTCAAATGATTTGTATCAGGTTTCATGGTAATTAAATAATTTAAACCAATGAACCAATTTATACTAAAATAACCAGATGGTTTTATTTGGAATACCAGCCCAAACTAGCACAATCTTAGTTCATAAAAATTAGAACCGATCAATCGAACAATTTTGAACCATTATGCTCCCTATGTAACAAACAACAGCGAAGTGTCTATGTAAAGACCAAAGATATTGATCGACTGTATTTCTCTTGTGTTTTATAATCAACTGCTTCAAATGTGTGCATAAAAATTATAGGACACTTTTTCTTTTGACCCTCGCCAGATCTGCAATTTTATACCCTTCACATAGTGAATAGTATTATAAGTTTGTAATGCAAAGCAGTAGACATCGTAGACCCCATAAAATATATATATTCTTGATCAGCATGACAAGACGAGTTGATCTAGCTTTGTCAGTCTGTTCGTCTGTATGTTTGCAAACTAGTCCCTCAGTTTTTGAGCTGGAGGTCTGAAACGAATCTTTGTTTTTGCCATACGCAGCACATTTGACGGAATTAGCCGAATCAGACCACTAGGAGGGGTACTTCCCATACAAACCCCCTACTCAAATTCATGTTCTTATTGGAAAAACTTTTTTGTTTTTTGTGCTATCATCTTAAATTAGAAGTGTTTGACCCATATAAATAAGCCACTAAAATTTCAAGACCCTCACACTATCAGAAGGGTACAAACTCCCTACTCAAATTCATGTCCTTTTTAGAAAAACTCTTTTGTTTTTGGCACTATCATCGTGAAATTTAATTTGATTTATATTCTATACTGGATCGGACTATATCTTAAGAACCGTAAAAGATATACACAATAACAAAAATTATAATTAAAATAAAGTTAAAAATTAATTGGGGTCCCCATACAAGAAACATTCATTAAAAAAAATATACAATATCAACGCAACCCTCTATCTTCTAACATTTTTTGTTCATCGAAATTGCTTTTCTTCTTAAAGTAACGCCGTTTAATCAAAACAAAATGTATGTCGTCTCAATAGCGTAATGACACAAGACACCAAAAAAAAAAAGCATTAGAAAAGTGTTCAATGCAAGTTATGGACTTGGCCAGCTTAGACACCATAGAAAATATATTGGAAGTATTAGTTCAGCGAATACACCCAGAAAATAAAGGATATCCCAATGTTTTCGAACTAAAAAACATCAATTTTAAGCGAAGCAAGATTGACCCGACAAACCTCATTGAAAACACGAATTTTTTATGTTGGATTAAGCCAACGTGACTGCATTGACTACTAATTTTAGTTATATAAATAAATATATAACTTTACCTACTTGCTTTTGTTTTGTAACACTGAAAATGAAAACGTGTCCTATACATGTGATATGCCTCCCGCTGGCAACAAATGCAAGCAATTCAACTGAAACTAACGGTTCTTTTCCAAAGCTGTGCTAAAAATAGAAATCGTACGATTTTATTGCGTCTTATTCTTTAAGCAATCATTCGTGATTTAATTTTTTTTCAATATATAAACCAAAAAGAAGGGTATCTTCGACTATGCCAAAAATGTCGTACTCTTCACGCATCCCCTAGAAAACGTTTTTTATATGGAAGCTATGCGATCCAGTAATCCTAGAAATTTATATGCAACTTATACAATCGCAACACGAACTGAATCAACTACTGTCCTCCACCTGATAGGAAAATAGCTAATCTTTTATCCTCCTGTGCTGCAGGGAACGAACAGGTTTATCTGACAACAATTTCTGCCCATTGCTCTGTGGTGGCTCCGCTCTCAACACGGTTCAACTTTTTAACTGTCCCCTCATAGACTTATATTTGCAAACGATAATGGTGGCTTTTTGCGCTCCAATTTCTCAAATGATTTGTATCAGGTTTCATGGTAATTAAATAATTTAAACCAATGAACCAATTTATACTAAAATAACCAGATGGTTTTATTTGGAATACCAGCCCAAACTAGCACAATCTTAGTTCATAAAAATTAGAACCGATCAATCGAACAATTTTGAACCATTATGCTCCCTATGTAACAAACAACAGCGAAGTGTCTATGTAAAGACCAAAGATATTGATCGACTGTATTTCTCTTGTGTTTTATAATCAACTGCTTCAAATGTGTGCATAAAAATTATAGGACACTTTTTCTTTTGACCCTCGCCAGATCTGCAATTTTATACCCTTCACATAGTGAATAGTATTATAAGTTTGTAATGCAAAGCAGTAGACATCGTAGACCCCATAAAATATATATATTCTTGATCAGCATGACAAGACGAGTTGATCTAGCTTTGTCAGTCTGTTCGTCTGTATGTTTGCAAACTAGTCCCTCAGTTTTTGAGCTGGAGGTCTGAAACGAATCTTTGTTTTTGCCATACGCAGCACATTTGACGGAATTAGCCGAATCAGACCACTAGGAGGGGTACTTCCCATACAAACCCCCTACTCAAATTCATGTTCTTATTGGAAAAACTTTTTTGTTTTTTGTGCTATCATCTTAAATTAGAAGTGTTTGACCCATATAAATAAGCCACTAAAATTTCAAGACCCTCACACTATCAGAAGGGTACAAACTCCCTACTCAAATTCATGTCCTTTTTAGAAAAACTCTTTTGTTTTTGGCACTATCATCGTGAAATTTAATTTGATTTATATTCTATACTGGATCGGACTATATCTTAAGAACCGTAAAAGATATACACAATAACAAAAATTATAATTAAAATAAAGTTAAAAATTAATTGGGGTCCCCATACAAGAAACATTCATTAAAAAAAATATACAATATCAACGCAACCCTCTATCTTCTAACATTTTTTGTTCATCGAAATTGCTTTTCTTCTTAAAGTAACGCCGTTTAATCAAAACAAAATGTATGTCGTCTCAATAGCGTAATGACACAAGACACCAAAAAAAAAAAGCATTAGAAAAGTGTTCAATGCAAGTTATGGACTTGGCCAGCTTAGACACCATAGAAAATATATTGGAAGTATTAGTTCAGCGAATACACCCAGAAAATAAAGGATATCCCAATGTTTTCGAACTAAAAAACATCAATTTTAAGCGAAGCAAGATTGACCCGACAAACCTCATTGAAAACACGAATTTTTTATGTTGGATTAAGCCAACGTGACTGCATTGACTACTAATTTTAGTTATATAAATAAATATATAACTTTACCTACTTGCTTTTGTTTTGTAACACTGAAAATGAAAACGTGTCCTATACATGTGATATGCCTCCCGCTGGCAACAAATGCAAGCAATTCAACTGAAACTAACGGTTCTTTTCCAAAGCTGTGCTAAAAATAGAAATCGTACGATTTTATTGCGTCTTATTCTTTGAGCAATCATTCGTGATTTAATTTTTTTTCAATATATATACCAAAAAGAAGGGTATCTTCGACTATGCCGAAAATGTAGTACTCTTCACGCATCCCCTAGAAAACGTTTTTTATATGAAAGCTATGCGATCCAGTAATCCTAGAAATTTATATGGTTGATGAATATGGATCAGAAACTTATTGTGTTTAAATTTCACGATGATAGTGCCAAAAACAAATGAGTTTTTTCTAATAGGAACATGAATTTGAGTAGGGAGTTTGTATCGGAGATACCCCTTCTGATAGTGTGACGGTCTTGAAATTTTAGTGGCTTATTTATATGGGTTAAACACTTCTAATTTAAGATTATAGCACAAAAAACAAAAAAGATTTTCCAATAAGAACATGAATTTGAGTAGGGGGTTTATATGCGGCATATGGCAAAAACAAAGATTCTTTTCAGATCTCCAGCTCAAAAACTGAGGGACTAGCTTGCAAAAATACAGACGAACAGACTGACATAGCTAAAGCAACTCGTCTTGTCACGCTGATCAAGAATATATATACTTTATGGTGTCTACGATGTCTACTGCTTTGCATTACAAACTTATAATACTATTCACAACGTGAAGAGTATAAAATTGCAAATTTGGCGAGGGTTAAAAGAAATATTTTGCGAAGTGTCCTATAATTGATAAGTACCTTACATAAATAATAAAAGAAAAGAAAAATGCTAATTACAATATAAGAAATGCTGAAGCAGCTGATTGATTACAAACTGAATAAACAAGAGAAGCCAGAGAAAGAAAACAGAATGAATAATAAAAGGAAGATTAATTATTGTCGGATCAGATCATCTTATGAAAAATGAAGCTGATGCTGATGGTTAGATCTCACAACCCAACGATATACAAAAATAGCAATAATCGATAAGATTCATGCATTTTAATGCTGCGCATAAAACAGGCACTCGACGAAAGCAACGGCCAACGGTAGGAAACGATTAGCGGCACATAAAAAAATAGAAAGGGAATTGATTGGCAATTCTTATGTACGGTTTTGTTGTTGCTATAGTTTTCCTTGGCTTGTATTCACTGTTCACAATGTTTTTATTTTTGTTAACAACAACATTAACTTCTGTTATTGTTATGCACTTTAAAAAAAATTTTACTTTTGTCACGTGTAAAACATTATAAATGAAATTAAATTAAAAAAATAAAAACAAAACAAATACACTGTTCTCACCTTACTCGAAGTCGCAGGACTTTTTCTTTGCCGTCGTCCGTCAAAAACAAAACAAACCACCTCCGAAGGACAAACAACATCAACAGTGCCAGTAATAATAGTACTTGGTGCTTTTGTTCTTCCTACTTTTCAAATGAACTGAACTAAAGCAGACCGACCAACTGCCGACTGACTGACTGACTATTCTCTCTAGTGTTGGTAAGTCCTGACTGCTAAAATTAGCGGTTTAGAACTAAGTGTTTACACTGTTTTTTTTTTTTTTTCAAGCAATCAGCTGTGTTTTGTTTTCGTTATACACACACTAATTGTAAGAAATTATAAAGGACTTTTTTGCGGAAACTAGATAAATAAAAAACACATGCACATAATTCTTTCAGATCCTATTTTCTTCCTTGCTGCATGTTTTATTAATATTAATAAAAATTTTACAACTTCAAATTTGCATTTTCTGTTCTTTTTTTTTTTTTTGTTTTTGACCATCATCAGCTGTTTCTTGTTGCTGCGCAACAAAAAATAAGGGAACACAGTCGAAAATCACTTAAAAAAGGGGCAACCAGTCGACAGTTGTTTAAAAAGTAGTTTATTTTTTTGTAAACAGTTTAAAAACTCCTTCGATTTTTACAACAACAACCCTCAATGACGTCACTATTCCCTATGTTTGTTGTAAAAAAAAACAGGTTTTAAACTGTTTATAAAAAACTGTTTTTTTCCTCAGTCTAACTCACATTAATAATGTGACATGATGTGCTCACGCTCGCTCTAAAGAGGAAAGGGGATGGGTATTCGAATGGAATCAGCTGTTTCGCACATTTTATTTAGTTAGAATTCCATATTTCCATACAATAAGATCAAATCCATGTTACTCTGACATGCAACCCATTTTTCCCTTTACAGCCATTAAAACATAAATTACTAGCAATGAAAAAAGCATATGAATATTAAAAAAGAAAATTTTTTAAATTGGTGAAAAAAAAATTGTGAAATTCGTACAAAAAGACACTAAACAAACAAAAACACAAGATGTTTAACTCTTCTTGTTTTTTGTTTCTTTCTTTTCTTTGACTATCATTTGCACACGCACATCTTAACGTTTGTGAGTACTCTTTCTATCACTTACACATAAACACATATAAATATATATGCATGTGTATTCATGTTCCATCCCACTCGCTCTAAAGACTTTTACAAGAGTAGCTAGTACAAGCGTATGTGTGTGTATTTTTCTTTTATTTTTTCCCCCCCAGAAATTCAATTAAATGGAAAACAATGAAAACTTGTAATGGAAGAAAAGAAAATGTTATATTTTCGGTTGGTATTAACGCAAAATTACCACAAATTGCGTCGCAATGATTGATTTTTATTTAATAAAAATAAGAAAGGCGCAATTAACACGTTAAAAAAAGAAACAAGTGTGTGTGCATAATGAAGGCGATAGACTGACTGACGGATAGACAGAAAGACCGTCCCTACAAACAAGACTGAGCAGCACACCACATACAATCTACCAACAAATATACACAATATGCACGCAAAGACACAACACATACAGAGATGGATGATTGGTCGGTTGGTTGCTTGCTTGGATGGACAGACGCACGTTCGTTCGTTTATTTGCTCTGGCTTGCTTCTGGTCCCGTTAGTTGCATATGTCTCCCCTTTCCCTTCTCCATTCCATTCCATTTTGATCCAAAGTTCCAAAACAACAATTGCAGCCAACAAAACATACTCACACTAATTGCACTCTTCACGTTTTATAAGTTTGTCATGAAGTTTGTACAGAAAGAGACATCGTGGACTCTATAAAGCATATATATTCTTGATAAGCGTGACGAGACGATTTAGCCATGTCCGTCTGCATATATAGAAATTATTCCATCAGTTTTTGAGCTATAGATCTGAAACGAAACTTTCTTTTTACCATACTTAGTTCATTTGTCAGAATCGACCGAAGTGGACAACTAGGGGGATAACTCACATAAAAGCCGCAAACCAATATCATGTTTTGATTAGAAAAAATCGTTTGGATTTTTGTATTATCGACTTGAAATTTGGACGCTATAAGTTCCTGGCTCATATCCACCAAACATGAAAATTTCAATACCCTCACACTATCAAAAGGGGTTCCTTCTTCTTATTAAAACAAATTTTGGTTTCTTGTGCTATCATTTTGATCAACAATGGGTTCCTGATCCACATTCATCAACCGTGTAAATCTCAGGATCTTAGGATTACTGAATCGCATAGCTCCCATACAAAAAACCTTTTCTAAGGGATGCGTGAAGAGTATTACATCTTCGGCGTAGTCGAAGATACCCTTCTTTCTGGTTTTCTCATCATTTGCTTCTACTTGAAAATACATCACACTCAATGCAAAAAGCCAAACCAAATCAAATGAAATGAGACAAAAATAAAATATACTTTACTTCTACTATTAGTACAGCAGTAGTAATTTTTGAAAACAAATTATTATATATTCATTATTTATTTCTCTTACCACAAAAATTAGTGAAACTGTTGTTTTTGTTGTTGTGTTATTGGAATTGATGTGCTGGGTGTTTCTCAAGGTTGGTTTTTTTCTGCTTCTTCACAATCTGAGTTCACCACACACTCACTATAAAGCATATAAAAAAAATGCACAGAGTCTTTCGCTTTTATTTTTTCTTTTATTTCTTCAATTGAAACAATTTGTTTGATTTGTTTTTCTCTGTGCGCGTTTTTATTATGATTAACTAATCATTGCCATCGCGATTTTTAATTGCTTTGCACTTGTATGGTTTTTTATTTTAATTTCAAGCGAGTGTATTGGTGCACAAAATTTCTATCGGTTGGTCAACAAAAAAAAAACTTAGCTGAAGAGAAGCAGGCTCACATACGCAAATACACGCATGTAATGCACTTAAAAATACCAACTCACAAAAAATGTACTAAAATAAGAAATACCATGGAAAAAAGCATGAGATCAGGTGGAGAGGAAACGGATGTGCTCATTTCAATATCATACCGGAAATGGTATTTAATATTATGAAAATAATTGAAATATCTCTAAAAGTAAATATTCTTAATTAATAATAATATAAAAATTTGTTATTATGAAATAATGTCATTATAATTAAAAAGCTAGAATTAGATAAAACACAAATAATATGTTATTAAAATAGTGTGCTTTCCTGTGAATGCCAAGAACTTTGTAAAGCAAAAGAAGAAGACAAGCAAAATAGAATTGTGTTTATTTAGATTTGAATTACATATACATATATAAATGATGTTAAGGTGTTTAATACATAACAAGAAGGTATAGATACACCAACTTATTTTTCTTATCAATGATTGATTATGAAATTCTTATTATAGGGACAAAGTTTTAGGCACTTTGCGTCTAAAACGGCTACTGAGAATCCTGCTGCTGGTCCCGCTGCTGCTAGTAGATCTAGAAGCAGAAGGAAACAGCCTTTGGGAGCTCTGGCAACACGACCGGATCCACATGAAGTAACCTGTGATTATATTGGACCACCGGATAGAATATCAAATATTCGACCTTATGTGCGGCATATAAGGAAAAATGAAACTGATTTGGAAAAACGGTTTCGTTTGGAGCAAATAGCAGTAGAAAAGTGGAATCATGATTTTTGGACAAGGCATAATAAACGCTTCTTTGAAGTAAATATATCTGTATATATAATTTATATTTTTTCTTTTTGCATAATTTGATTTTCGTTTTTATTAGGAAAAAGCCGATTTTGTACGTTTACATAACGTCGCTGGCGTCGAAGATATATCAGCAGATCGCATGAGTGTGTTTTATAAACAATTTTTGGATAAAAATCGTCGTGTACATTTCTTATATAACATTTCTTGGTATATAAAAAATTTTAACTTATTGACCATGGCACTGCAAGTGAATTTGTCAAAACTATTTAGATTTTTTAAGCGAAAAACAATAACAGAGACAGCAATAGAGATAGAAGAGAAAACGAATGAAAGAAATAATGACAAAATCAACATAAACAAAATCGGCATCATCAACAACAACGACGATGAAGTTAGCAACAAAAAGAAGTTTTGATGATGATGGTGATAATGATGATGACTACTGGCTACTTAACTAAAACCATTGAATCATTGTTTTTGTTTTTTATTATTTAATATAGTATGTATATATTTTAAATTAAGTCTAGAACAAAAAAAGTTGTTATAGATAAATTGATATATGTATATTTATTATATTTCTTTATTTATTTAGTTAATATTAAATAAGCTAATAGCTTAGACCATAACTGAATTTTTATTATTTATATATGTGTATTATTACATTTAAATATACATATTTTATTTTAATATAAAATATCTTAAATATTATATAGCAATATTTTTTCTGACACAAAAAAAAAAGTTGAAATAATTCATTTTATTTTGGTAAATACACCTAAATTTGTAAAGAAATTTGGTGTATGTGTTAACTTATATGTATTATGTCTTATTCATAATAATCCATAACAATAGGAAAAGGCTCAGGGCAGCATCAGCAGGAATAGAGGGGAGAATAAGCAGACGCAAAGATAATAAGGACATAACAGCATAGTATTTATATTTGTTCAATATAGAAAACACATAAAATACTAGATACCAACAACCAACCAACAACGACAACAATTAATTGTTGGGGTCTCTCGAATTATCGTCTTCTTATCTCGGTATTAGCCGATATCATCACCCAAAGTAACGTCATCTTCAAACATAATCATCTCAGTTATTAATCACAATGTCTATCGTTTTCCTGGACCTATTTTACTATATATTCTGACTGCCTGCCTATACTTCTATAATCGTTACACACGTCTAAATTTTTTTTTTTTTTTCTAGTATGAAACGTTTTATTCCTCTAATGTTTGTAATACATGGAATCATTGTGCATTGCATCGCGAGATGATTTTATGTTGTTATCTAGTCATATCACCTCCGAAAGTTCCTATGCAAATTTTTTAAGTGTTAAGCTTAACATTAATTTACTTATCGCCACTGTCCTAAAAAAAAGTAAAAAACTGTAAGATTAGTTTATATAGAAACAGAAGCCCATTCAAATCTCCTCGCCACACTGCACAATTCTAAGCATTACAGGAGAAAGTTATGAATCTATTTGTCACACTATACAATTGAAAAGTAAAATTAACTAATAGAAAATCTTATATATTGAGTCTGTTAAAAAAGTAAGGAGAATTTTTGTAATTTCACTGATTTGTATTTATACGATTTGTGCGATTTTTTTTCAGAAATCGGTCCACATCGATAGTTTAATCTTTAGTACAATCAGACAACGGTTTAGGGTTCTTCTTGTTTATCGTATTAGAAGAAAAAAAAAAAACCACACAAAGAAATTTTTGGCGAATATGGAAGAGCAGAATGAGGACGAGGCCTGGAAAATCTAATAATGTTGTCAGTATTGTGGTCAAACAAATTGAATGTAAACAGGTGTGCAAGCAATGTTGTCTTGCCATGCAAAGATTATTAAAAGATCTACGATGATTTCACGAATATGATTTCGTTGAATTTATAGGTATTTATACTTCTATATGATTGATTATCATGGTACACCGTTAAAAATGAAGAATATGAACACAGTGTGCACAAGCTTCACACTCGATGGCATTTTTTGATGATCTAGAATCAGTTTCAGTTCTAACTTCCAGTGATTATACTCTTCACGTAGTTTTGAATAAATTTAGTTGTGTCACTTTTTTAATTGAAATAATTTATTTCATTGTTATTTTATCATTTGTTCAAGGACTTCGTCGTCATCTTTAATGTTTCCACCACGATTTTCAAAAAAAAAAAAAAAAAAAACGACAGATATCACATAAAGAATCGGGCGTATATTCATTCGAATAGGTGAAATTACAAAAATTTCCATTGCTTTCCAAGCGAAACTCATTCGTAAGCTTTGATGAGACCAATTGTGTATAATATTTTATTTTCAGTTTTTGGATGCTGAGATTTTAAGTATTTTTGGAAAAAGAAAGATCAACAACTATACATTTTTGGTACAAGCGTTTGAACTTGTTTCATATGCTGCTGCTGCTCTGTGTGTATATATATATATATATATATATATATATATATGTGTGTGTGTGTGTTTGTGTTTGTAAATATGTAAGGTACATTTATATATTTATATGTATATTATATATATCAAACATTCATTAAGATTATTCTTTTTCAATAAATTTTATATTATTCTGCTTCTGACTTTCTCTTTATGTTAATTATGTTTTCTGTTTTTTGCACTTTATACATTTTTCTCTCCTTATCTTCTTCTCTTCCTACGTTTCTTTTTCTTCATATACATCATCATACCTTTCTTCATCTTTTTATATCTCACTGGGCTTTGGTTATTCTGGCTGTGTAAAATCATCATATCATCATCGTCATCACACAATTAATTCATCCATTTACAGCAATTGGGCGCACCACAAGCACATGGTATCTTATGTGATTCATCTTCAATGTCAAATTTATAATCATAGGACAACTAACAAATGATAAAATAAAGAAATAATTACAAATTATTATCACTATCATTATTGTTATAAATTTTCCTTACCTCTTCGCTGCGATAAATTTTGCGCTTTGCAAAAATTATAATTCTTACATCACGATCCACTTCAACAATTTCGGTAACACAATTTGGATTACATGAGTGATTTATATATCTAGCCAATCCACCGCTGAGTGTTGCATCTACAACACGATCTTCATCCAATCGAAACATGTAAATGCCACGATTCTATAAAACGAACAAACAACAAGATCACAATAAAGATTGGTTTTCGTATTGATTCACTGTGGTAATCCTTACTCACCTTAGCCTCATATTGTTTTTCACGTAATTCAGAGACTTCGGTGCGTATGACTTCGCCAATATACTCAATTATCATGGTATGTTTTTCGATGTCACGCGCTGCATACAAGCCCAAGCCTTGAATCTTTGAGCTGTAAATATAAAATATGAAAATTTTTAGAAAATATGAACGAAATTAACTTATACAATAGATAAAACAATCAGTATTTTCAATTAAACGAGAAATGTACCAATCAAATGATAAACAAGTTGAAATAAGTTTTATCACATCTAGTAGCCGAAACTATAGGCACAAAGTCTCCCGAAGGACAGTGACAGCGAAGGCGAACACTGAAGCTAACAACAATTCAAAACAAGTAACAGAATGACCATAAGGCTTTTGCGAGTACTAGCCAAGCATGGCTATCTTATTGCATCATATCGTATCAACTGTAATAACTCTTATAAATGTGTAGAACTTACCAAACTATATATTTTATAAGTAGTCGGATAGACATTTTACTAGAGAGTATAGAAGCACTTAGGACGGATGAAAATACTAAATAGGTAGTGACAATTCTAATCGTATCGTGAGTTATATTCAAAGTCTTTTCCTTTCCATAATCCTGCTTCTCTGAGGGGTAACCTCATCCTCTCTGTGGCATCAACAATTGGTCTTTGATGCACTAAATGAGCTGGTATTGGTACTGGCTACCACCCTTACCTAACATGCGTATTTACATTATATATTAAGCAAAATTAGAGACGATGGTACAATATTCAATTGATAGTTTAAACTTATATTTTCAAGTAGATGCATTCAAAAAACTTTTGTGAATTTATTAGTCCCGCCCGAATTTAAAAGATTATAAGATATAAAGAATTATAGAGGACTCGGGCAATAATATATGTATTGTATTATACAATTTGTATATCATGTTTAAGAAAATAGATTATCAAAAATTACACACTGAACTGGGATCGAACCTCTGACGGATGATCTCACGTTGCCATACTGTGCATACTGAATCGACGTCTTAAAAAGCTCGGTCAACAACTACAATTGTGTGGTTTTATAAGTCAACAAAATGTTGTGAAGTAGTGCATGTAATTTTTGCATGGTCTATTAGCATACATATCAGTAACGAATAGACTAGTTAGCAAACATACAGACATTTCTCTTTGTCTTCTTTCGTAGTTATTGCATATCCTTTACCATTTGTAGAGTGAGAGTGAGCGACGTGATCATTCAAAATACAGGAGTGAAGTATACAATGAAATGTATCGCACCCACATTCACTTTCACTCCAATCTATATATGTTCTGTACATTCACATTGCATAAATGAAATTCACTCACACACTTACATTCAGTACAAATACAATAGGTATAGCAAAACATGCATGTGTTTTAAAGTAAATTATCCAAAACCCGTTTTCAATTCACCCATACATACATAGAAAGTAATGTCATAAGAATAGGTCACTACTTACCGTGCCAGGTACACATTGTTTCGCCATTCTTGTTTCATTTTCTTATATTGTGAACTCTTTGAGTGCACAAATTGTTTACTATACGGACATGCGACTTCACCAGCAACAACAGCTGAATTTGCCATACGTTGATGTGACGATGTACTTGCTGTGCGCTGTGTATGAGGTTTACGCCAGACAAGTAATTGCCGTTGCTTTGGTTCGGTTCTAGCAGCTCCAGATGGATTAATAGCCAATGGAAACTCTAATAGAGGATTTCGTCCATATTTAAAACGATAATCCGTGAGGGTTTCAATGCCCGGTAGACTTTCCAAAATGCGTACAATTGCTGGTTCCGTAAGACCAAAGAGATCTTCGCCCGATATATGTTGAGGAAATAGTTGCAACAAGTTATGTTCTTTACGTAACCTTGCAATTTTCAATAAAATTTTTTGCCAAACACCTGTTGGTGTTGTATCACGGAATTCTTGATCACCAGTACCGCTGCCAACGCAATTATCGTGAACATGTATACGAAATTCGGGACGTGATGAAACCTCAGCTATTGAACAGACATAACGACAACGCTTCGCTACACGACGCATACACCAATAATAACGACTCTTCATTGATCGAAGTGGTATGGAATAGAAAAAGGATCATGATTATAAGAATGCTGCAATGAATACAATCTAATTTCCGAACTTACCACTTTATATCCAATTGGATATATATAATTAGGCGTATGGAAGGCCTCCAATTGATGAGGCAATAATTGTCCGACATTAAGAAATATTAAATTGCCAACGCGCAACAAATTACTCAACTCCGAATAATGCATAACAGTGGCAACCTGACGATTCTCATCTCGTTCCACATAAACGCGCCGATGCACTACCAATGAGGTTAGTTCACTCTCTTTATCGTTCGCTAAGGCATGTTGTTGACAATGAATTGTTTTGTTTTTATAAAAAACACAATCTTCTTTTATTGCACATGGCAGATGATAGAGAGCACCACAACGTGTCTTAAAGCATTTAACAGTGGCACCAACTTGATGACAAGAACTGCAAGTCTGATAGAGACCAGCCTGTAAAGCAGCGGGAAAGTTCATAAGACCGCCACTTATTGTCTCGTAGACGCCATTTGACCATAACGCACAATTCAAATGAACCTATATGAGGAGAAGAGAAAAGATGTGATATACATAAATTATATTAATATTATTACTTCAATTTAAATTAATTTTAAGGACCATATCTTCAATACTGTAAAAATTATGGTTGCGTTTCGATTGTGCAACTGTGATTGGTTTGATTATTTTTTAGTGTTGAATATGGGTACGGAGATATAATAACCAGAAAGATTGCTATCTTCGACTAAAATTTTTTTGTATGGGAGCTATACGATCCAGTAATTCTAGGATCTTGAAATTTACATTGTTGATGAATATGAACTAGAAACTTATTGCGTCCAAATTTCCAGATGATAAAAAACAAAAAATTTTTGCTAATAAGAACATTAATTTGAGTAGGAGGCTTCTATGGAAGGTACCCCTCCTGATAGTTCGAGGGTCTTGAAATTTTAGTGGCTTATGTAGTACATAGTCGAAGCACTTCCAGTTTTCAGTTTCATAGCACAAAAAACAAGGATGTTTTTCTAATAAGAACATGAATTTGAGTAGGAAGTTTTGAATGGGAGGTACCCACCCTAGTGGCCCGATCCGACTGATTCCGACAAATGTGCTGTGCATGGTAAAAAGAAAGCATCGTACAATTTCAGCTTTCTAACTCAAAAACTATTGTAATTGAATGATGTACGTTCGTTAAGAGTGAAGAGTATAAAAAGATCAAATTCCTTTATGAATCTATATACTACCCAACTCTTTTTACACGATTTTGAAAAAACACGGTTTACAAATTTGGCGAATAAATTTTTTGTTTTGAGTTTGCACGATTCCAAAAAAAAAAAAATTGAAAAGCTGTTTTTTTGCTTTGCCTTACAGCAAATTCGTGAATCTATACGAAAACAAAATATAATTAGTTCAATACCCGAATTATGTACGTTTTATACGTTTTTTCCGTATCTCGTGGTTGGAAAAAACTTTTGCCGGCATGCGTCAAAAGTGGAAGTTTTGAAATACAAAACAAGCTGTTTGCTTTGAAATTTTAGCTCTATCATTGGCAATTGGTGTCCAAGGTTTTAACGATCTGCATTAATGAATTAATGCGACAAAGCCCTTGGGATGAAGATGATATGATTGAAGTTATGAGAGTTGATAATAACAAAGAAGTCGATAATAACGAAGACAAAGGTGAATCGATTTTTTTGTTTATTTAAATTTGCATTTATATATAATACACCTAATGTATTTTCACAACATAGTATTTTTTTCTGCAATTATTTTTGTTGTATAAATGCGTGGATTGAATTTTGACTTTTTATACACGGTTTTTTTTTGGGAAAATATATAAAGATTTTCCATCTTACACGGGTTTTTCAAGTTATGGACCATTGAGAATATGCCATATATCGCATGTATTTTTATACACGTTTTTGTTTTTTTTTTTCCCGAATTTCCATGATACCGTGTAAAAAAAGAGTTGGGTGTAATTAAACGGCAAACATTGAATTTGTGAACCCTTTCCTGCTCAAACCATTGAACCGATTTTGAAAACAAAAAAAAAAACAAACCCAAATTCAAAGGTATTCTTCGCTAGATATGGACAATCAAATTTTGATATTTTCAATCTACGCAAATAAAATCTAAAGGCACAAATCAAAGTGGTCTTAAATTCGTTTGAGTTCTTCTCATGCCATCTATAAACATCAGAATTGGTTGTTTCGTTTGGTTCTTAATTGGTAGAAATTTAAAAAAAATATATGTATTATATATATATATTATATATTTGAGTTCCTTGCAGTTGAATGATGGATGTTCTTAATAATTCTGCTTAGGCATTTATAGAGGCTTTATTTTATTGTTATCAGAATCAATCAGACTAATCCTCTAATCTATTCTCTTATTATTATTAAAAAGTAGGACAAGAAATAAATTCTTTCAGCTTAATCCTCTAATTTAGAAGCAATGGGTTAAGATAATTGAGTTAAGAAATTGGATCCACATAAGTTAAGTTGTGTGTGTGTGTTTTTTTTTTTTTTTGTTGAGCTTTTCAGGAGCGTTTGTTTAATACACATGACAGACATGATGAAAATGAAGTATTGGGTGGATATGTTGTTCGATGATCATCTGCCAAATAGCGGACAACTTCATTATCCTTCCCTTATAAGAGATCTTCTAAAAATTTCGAGCAGATCATCGGAGGCAAACGGCCTATAATTCAAAGAGTTTACCAACGAACGAAATAAATGGCCACTTTTTTCTGTAAAATGCAAACACTAATCTTCTATAGCTACTCATTATAAACATGGTAATGAATCATTTAATCATTTTGTGTTTTTAAAACAGCTCGCCCCAGACAATCTCAACAGATTGACACGATCACCTTTTTGCTTGTTGTTTATCTTTGATAGCTATTTCCATTGCTTCATCTCATCTTCACCGATTTCTTTTGTGGCTTACATTATTCTAGACACTCCATTTGTCGTAGCTCATAATCATATATAGCAAGAATGAATAAAAAGTTTGGATACCCTTGTTCTAGACTATTGAATGATTATTTGTTTGCACCATGCTTCATTTTATTGGCGTCAGTCTTCATTCTTTTCTTTTTTGGAATAATGCAAAATATTGCGAAGTTTTTATGTTGAAACAACTTTCTTATGAACAGTGTAAACATATGTATATTTTGTGAGTATATAAAAGGAGACAAAAAATAAAAAAATATAACTTACCCATTTATCGACATCAAAATTAAGTAAACGTGACGGTCCATCAGATTGTCCATCGCCACGTTGACTACAAAAAACACATTGACGTCCATCTTCGGGCATTATGGTAATATCAGTATCCCAGACAGTGTTATTTGTTTTGTTACTTTTAGATATTCTCCTGGTGTCACTAACACCATCTTCAGTTTTAATAACAACGTCATCAGTAGCATTAATAACTTCATTGTTATTATTAGATGGTGAAGGAGTTTCATCAAAACAATTTGCACTGAATATTTTTATAATACTATGATGACGTGATGATATTTCTGATTGTTGTTTTTGCTGCCTTTGCTGCTGCTGCTGCTGCTCTTGTTGTTTCTGCTCCTGTTGCAAATCTTTCATAATAATATCATCTTCAACTTTGATTTCCATATCGGTTTTAAATTCATTGGTATTAGCGATATTATTATTATTATTATTTGGTGATGGTGATGGTGATTGAGAAATTGCATCTTCAATTTTAATCACTTTGTTTAAATCTGTGCCACTAATACCAATGAGGCTGCTATTATCACTAGAATTATTATTACTTTGCTGTTGTTGATGATTTTTATCATTCAATATATGCTGTTTATAGCATAGACGATTGCAAAAATAATAATAAGGCGTTGTTGAAAATGGAAATGTTCTTTTGAATGGTGTCGTCGTAGTCGTCGGCGTCATTGTTGGCATCGTTTTCTGATCTATTTCCATATTTGTTGTTGCTGATGCTGCTGGTATTTCAGTTTTAATGATTTGATCCTTTGATATTGTTGTTGTTGTTCCATCATCAAGCTTAATTCGACCCAAATTATGCTTAAGTATTCGTATACCAAATTTTTCAAGTGGATTTGCACAATGACGACATAATTTCCGTTTGCCATTTAAGATCTTTTGCAAATGACTCAATGATGCAATATTTGTGGATCGCGTATCAACAAAATGTTTTGAATTCTTATCAGATTCCAATATTTTACAACTTAATGTTGGTGATATATGTAAGAGATTAGCTAAATCCCTTAATACACCAGCAATATTATCTGATGTTGATGAATTTAATGATAATATAACATTTTGATTTTTATGATGTTGATGACCACCGCCAATACCACAACTGCTGCCAACACTCAATCTAGTCTCACCAAAAGTATTATTATTATTATTGTTATTTACATTATTAACAAATCCAGCACGTGGATCTTGTGCACTAATATTAGCTGATATTAAAGGTCTTAGACGTTGTTGTGGCTGCTCTGGTTCAATAATATGAGCCACAGGTGACATACGACCCAAATGACGATAATCATTATTGGTTAATATTAAGCCAGGGTAATTCACAAGACATGGTACTGCTGTCTTCCAATTAATTTGACCTTCTCTTGTTATTGCATAATTACTATCATCACTTAGTGTTACTGTTCCTGTTGGCACTGTTATTGGTATTGATGTTATAGTTGTATTATTTAGATTAACTGTATTATCATTTTCAATGACATCAGTTAATTCCGTATTAGTTTCTTTTAAATGGGCAATTTGTCGTAAAAAATTTTCACTTGCATTTGATTGTTGATGCGTTGAGAACTCCTGGTCATAATAATCATTTTGTATGCATGATGAGGATTTCACTTCATTCGCTTGTTCATTATCTGAATTATCACTATCATAATAACCTTTAATATAAGGATGACGTATCTCTCCAAAAGCTCCTTGTAATTGCTCAAATTCTTCATATTCATTATTACTACAATTGCTACTGCTATTACTATTATTATGAATTGAAATTTTATTACAACCACGTGAATTTACTATTTTATTACCACTACCACTGGCAACACCACTGCCACTGCCACTGCTACCATTGTTACCATAGCTGCTACCAACTCCACCGCTTATAAGAAAATTTCGACTTAATAAAGGTTCTAGGACTTGTAGCGGTTGCATTTGCCTTATATGAGACATAAGTTTCTCTGTAAAACTATCATAATCTTCTTCGACTTTTGATAATTTATTACGTTGTATTCTTTTCTTAGACACATTCGTGTTTGTAGTTGTTGGTGTTGTTGGTTGGTTTGCAGCAGTTGTTGGCATGCCACCCACCATCATATTAACATTACTATTGATGGCAGCATTTAATGCATTACCACCATTATTAGGATGATGATGTTGATGCTGATGTTGTTGTGTTGAGTTTTGAACATTTGCCATTGCTACTGCAGCAGCAGCACTATTAAGTATCGTTGCATTACCGGCACCGGCAACACCAGTAACACTACCAGGGCCACTACCAATTGTTGCTTGCATGCTTGTTGTTATATCCTTAAGATTATTTGGACGTCTTGATTTTTGATTATCACGTTTACGTTTCTTTCTGACTGTTTCACCAGGAGGTGCTGATGCTGGTGTTGTTGTGCTTGTTGTGGTTAATTGAGATTGTAATTGTGAAGTTGCTGGTGTTGGTCCTGACGTTTGTGGGTGTAGGTGTGAGTGTGGATGGGCTATTGTTGTCATTTTTGATTCATCCAAAGATTTTTTAATATCATTTGATGATGCGGTCATCATATGCATAACACCATGATGCTGTTGTTGATGATGTTGTTGTTGCTGTTGCTGGTGATGTTGTTGTTGCTGCTGTTGTTGCTGCTGTTGTTGTTGTTGCTGTTGCTGTTGGTGTTGCTGCTGCTGCGTGTGATGATGCTGATGAAGCATGGTATTATCATGATTTAACGTTTTTGTTAAACGTACATTTTGGTTCATTGTATCCATTATCATCATGGTATCATGATGAGATTTTATATTCATTTGTGGCTGTTGTGGCGGGTGATGGTGGTGCTGATGATGTTGTTGTTGTTGTTGTTGTTGTTGACCAGTTGGTGTATTACAAATGTTATGTGGTGTTGCTGATCTTGTTGATATTAATACTTTTTCATCAGTTTTCTTTATATTATAATCGGCATACATATTAACTACTGGTATTTGGTTTGATGTGTTGCTGCTCATTGCTCCTGCTCCTGCTGCTAATGATGATGACGTAGATGATACAGATGCTGTCGATGATGTTGATGATGATGGTGTATTTAGTGGCATTGTTGCCTGACCAGAATTCGACTGAATATTCATATGTTGCTGATGCTGTTGTTGATGATGTTGATGTTGATGATGATGATGATGACTATTTGCCATTAAATTTATTATATTCGTTTTTAAATTACTTGCTCCACCAGTGGTAGTAACATTTCCACTGATTTCATCAGCATTATTGTTATCACTAATCTGCCAATGCGCTGTTTTTGTTGTATCATTCTTTTTTGCTAAATTGTTTCTATCCAAATTTGTTATGTTGTTATCCGTGTTTGGTAGCTCATAAATTTTTTGATTATCATATTCCTTGGTTCCTTGGTTGGTTCTATGCTCCTTGGGTATTTTAATGCTTGTGATGGTTATTTTTGAATTTGTTGATGATTGACTTAAATGATGATGCTGCTGCTGCTGCTGTTGCTGCTCATTTGATAATGATGATGCAGATGGTAGTGGTGGAGTTGGTGTTGGAGTGCCTATTATACCTACGCCTGACGGATTGATATCAACTGTTCCCATTGTATCCAAATTAAGTGTTGTAGTCTTTAGACTTGGTGTTGATATAAAAGATGTTTCTTTTGATATTATTTGTACACCATGCTTCATTTTTGTTTCTTGTAATGTTGTTATATTTGCTGAAGTTGTTGATGGTGCCACTGATGTTGATGGAGGTATAGGTGCATGGGCTGCAGAGGTGTTGATACTGCTACAACTTGATCCAAAAGTTGATTCCGTTGTATTATTTGATTTTTGTTTTGCATTGTTAAGTTCTTTCATTTTCTCACTTAACGAAGATTGTGTGGATAATGATGATATTAAAGATGATGATGATGTGGACGATGGAGGTGGGGGCGGTGGAGGTGGTGCTCCTAATCCAGTTGAAGAAATTGTTATATTTGCTTGATGTTGATGACCAGCAAGATGCTGTTGCTGCTGCTGTTGTTGTTGATTTTGATTATGCTGTTGTTGTTGATGCTGTGTTGCAGTTATTGTTTGTTTTGGTATCATATTTGTTGTTGTTGTTGTTATTGTTGCTGCCGCTGCTGCTGATGATGTTGTTACATTGTTATTGTTATTATTGTTGTTACCACTATTCGCTTGAACAGGCGGTATAACTGGCCTGGCCAATTGTGCCTCAAGTGAACTTACTAAGCCCAAACTGGGAGCCCGCACATTTATCACTTTACGCGCTGACAATACTTGGCTACCGCATAAAGGGTTACCTGTTGAACCACCGCCTCCTGTACCTCCTCCAGAAACAGCAACAGTTGATGCTGATATTACCGATGATGGTCCTATTCCTGAAGATGATGGTCCCATTCCCAATCCACCAGATGATGATGACGACGACGACGTTGAGGATGTTATTGAAATTTGATTTAAATTGTGCGTCGAATTTGAATTCTGTAATAATTGCTTAAGCAGAACATTATGTGAATCATCACATTTAGTTTGTGTTGTTATTGTGGCTGCTGCTGATGCTGCAGTATTTGTTGAAATTGATCCTGTTGTTGTTGCCGTCACAATTGAGACACCAGTTTGTGTATTGTTAGTATAATAAATACGCTTATCTGTTGTTATTGTTGCTGTTGGTACCTGCTGATGTTGCTGCTGTTTTTGCTGTTGTTGATGATGATGATGTTGTTTTTGTTGTTGTTCAGCACTATCATGCAAAGTGATAGATGATTTTTCGGCATTCAATAATGATGACGATGATATTTTTATTTCGGATACATGTTGTTGTTGTTGTTTATTTACAATTATTGACTCATTTTGTTTAACTACCAATAAATCATTAGTAGTTGTTTTTGAATGTTGTACTAACGACGATAAAGTTGATGTTGTATGTGTATCTTTTTCAATTTTAATTTGCTTATGAACTGATGACTGTTGTTGTTGATGATGTTGTTGTTGTTGTTGTTGCTGTTGCTGTTGTTGTTGTTGTTCCATGTGTTCGTGTGTGTATAAATTTGTTTCATTTCCTTGATTGATTTGATGATTATTATTAGCCGATGTCGAAATTATTGTTCCTTTACTAACAAGAATTGCTGATTGTACAGATGATGTTGTTATTGATGGTGATGGTGATGGTGGAGGCGGTGGCACTACTGATGTTACAACAATTGAAGTTGATGGTGTCGGTGTTGGTGCTGGTGTTGCCGAAACACTAACTGATGTTATATTCAAAGTATTTTGTGAACGTGATACATTAACATTAATTTTATGTTGCTGTAGCTGTTGCTGACTTTTATTATCTTTGATAATCTCTCCACTAACAATTGCACCAATTGCATTTGTACTTAATATTGCTGCAGATGCTGGTGTTGTTGTTGTTGCTGCTGCTGTCGTTGTTATTGTGTTTAACGATGCTGTTGCTGATGACTTTGGTTTATTTTGTGCCACTGCTGAACTCTTGGCTAACAATAATGATATATTCTTCGGTATTGATAATATTGGACGATTATTTAGATTTCCACCAGTTGAACTATTTATGCAAATTGGTTTAACTTCACCAAGTATTGTTGAAACCGAAAGGCCACACGATGATGAAGTGGATGACGATGATGATCCTCCAGCTGCTACTGCTGAAGCAGATGTGTCACCTGTTGCTTGTACCATAGTAACAACCGCCGAAGAAGCAGCAGGTGTTTGCACTGCTTGTGATGTTATTGCATTTGCATTTTGTTTAATTATATTTAGAGTTGATGGACAACTAATTGTCGTTGTTGCTGCTTTATTATTATTATCAATGGTTTTAACTATCAAATTATTTGCATTTTGATAATCATCTGATGATGAAGAATTCGACGCTTGTTGTTGATGTTGATGTTGCTGTTGTTGATTATTTGGTGCTGCCGTTGATGTTGTTGATATTGATATATCAACAGATTTACTTTTATTTAATAAAATTTTTTGTATATTTTCATTATAGGTGATCTTATTCCCTGTTATGCGACCAACTGCTGTTGTTAGTTGTTGTTGTTTTTCACTTGCATTTGTTGCTGTTGCATTTAGATCAGAATCTGTAGCGTAATTTTGATTTGTATTTGGTGTAGTTGTGCTTATGGTTACAACACTACCAATACCAACACCACCGACACCACTAGTTTGTATTTGCTGTTGTTGTTGCAATTGCTGATGATGATGATGTTGATGTTGTTGTTGAAATTGTAATGACATTTTCTTACTAACAACTTTGGCTGTAACAATTTTCGTAGATGTTGCTGGTTTTATTTGTAAACCCGATAAAGATAATATTGTTGGCTGATTCTTTTGGCCACGTTTCACATTTAATAATTTACTTAAATTCATTTGTCCACCACTAACCACAGCATTTTGCACTTGCACTTGTTTATCACCACCTATAATCATATTACCAGCACCGCCACCACCACCAACGCTACCTGACGGCATAAGTTGTGTCTTATTCAAAGGTTTCAAAAGTGGCACCGATATTGTTGTATTACCTATTGACACTTTTGCCGTTGTCTGGGTTACTTCAGATAATTTCTTGGCATTAACCATAACTTGTTGCCCTTGTTTTATTGATGTCGGTTGTATACTGACACAACTTAATATGGTTGGATGATTTGATGATTGACTGTGACTGGTTACTGTTGATGATGTTGTTGTTATAGCTGCTGTATTTCCTTGTATATTGCTAAAACGTTGATAGGTGGTTGGTGGTGCTCCTCCTCCACCTGATCCTGCTTGTGATGCTGATATTGTTTTTTGTTTCTGTGCTAAAGCAATTGATGTAGTTTTAATTGTTTGTAGATGATGTTGGCTATTTGTATCATCAGCAGTTTGTGGTGTAGGTAAAATAACATAATCCGATTCCTCAGTTTTAATGCCACTGCCACCACTAACCACAGTAGAATCTGCTGTGTCAGTAGCATTGGTGGTTTCAATTGATAATATTGATGTTCCAGCATCTTTTTTTATGTAATTTGCCGTCATATTATTATTACTCACTAAAGTTGCATTCGAAAAATCTAAAATAAATAAAAATATTAATAAATGAATTTTTCATATGTTTCATGTGAATACAATTAAAAGAAAAAACCCAACATGTGTGCCTATAATAAACTAAACGAAAATGAAATTCTCTCTACATGGATGTGATGGGAGCGTATGGAACTTATAATATGACTTACTATGATGCTTTAGCGTCGTTTCAACTTTGCCAATATCAATGTGTTCAGTTGTAGTGGAAACGATGACAGCATTTGAATTTTTTGATATCGTTGTACCACAACTTGTTGGAGTTGTCACAGTTGTTGGAGTATATACAATATATTCTTCTTCTGCTGAATCTTTTGCATTTGTTTTTGTATTAAAATTACAAACAATTATTTGTTCAGAATTCTTGGTGTCACTGTTACGGTCTTTTGTTGATGTATCATCCAACTGTAGATTGTAGAAATGTTATTTCATAATCAAATTCTGATATCATTATAATAATATTATTTATATATTAAAACATACTTTAATTAATTGTTGTTGTGTCTGTTTTGTGTGTATGGTGACTGTTGACTGCTGTTGTTGTTGTAATGATTCTACAGCGCGTTTCGCGCTTAAACCGACGGCGCCGCCGCCACTGTTTTGTGTACAAATGAATATATCAGTTTTTAACTTTTTGCGATTCCCATCGTCGGCGGCGATCGTGGTATCATCAATATTGCTGACATTGCTGCGTTTTATATTGATTGTATTAAAATTGACTGACGACGATGACGACGTTGATGATGATGATGTTATTACACGTTCCGCTGGTTTGGCCTTTTCGGCGGCAGCGGCTGACGCAGCAGCAGCAGCAGCAGATATGGACGAACTCACTTTTGATATATTCATATCAATCAAATTGGTGATGTCGGTGGTGGCCCGCCGTCTTTGTTAGCACGCACAATAATTAACTAACTAATTTATTGTGGCCACTGTGACAAATTGCTTTCCACTGGTATTTTGCGCACACATAGAAACGAGAAAAAAATGGAAAAATATATTTCAAAACATGCACATACAAAAATTTCGTGTATGCAGAGCAGCGTCTCACAATCTTAACTATTTTCGGTGCGATTGTTAGACCGATTGTTTATCAATCTCACGCCCGCATGCACACGTTGGAAACACTGTTCGTTCACTCCTTCTTCTTCCTATATTTCACTATTTCTTTATTTTTTTTGAGGCAATTTATGAGTATTAAATTTTAGAGTTACCATAAGAATAAAAGTAAGTGCTTTTTAACACTGATAAATTTTTCGTAAATATATTAACATTTTACAGCACTATCACCTGCTGTTACTGCTTATTGGTTGTTGGTACAAAATGTGGGCGATCACTCAGAAATTACTTAAAAATAGTTTAGCAAGTAATTGAATAATTATTATTCTAATTATAATTATTATTATTTACATTTATTGTGTTTATGTAGACAGTTTTGGCTTTAATTCTGCTGCTGGACTGAAATATTTTGCGCCTCCCATCAAATATGAAAGTAAGTAATTCTATCTATATAAAGGATTACCATTAAAAGAATTTACTAATACCATTCCAAAAGATGTCGAAAAAATGGAACGTCCTAAATTGCGTGTCCTGGAACGCTCACCACAGCTTCCACCGAATCTGCGCCCACCAAAAATGCAAAAACGATTGCGTTATATGCGTGGACCGGAACTCGTACATAATGCACTGCTACATAAACAATATGGTATTATAGCGACCGGCGGCGGCCGTTTGCGTTGGGGTCACTATGAAATGTTACGTCTGACAATCGGTCGCAAAATGAATGTTAACACAATGTTTGCCATATGGCGCGTACCAGCTCCATGGCAGCCTATAACCAAAAAAGGTCAGGGTCAACGTATGGGTGGCGGTAAGGGAGCCATTGATCATTATGTAACGCCAATTAAGGCAGGTCGTGTTATTCTTGAAATTGCCGGTAAATGTGAATTTGCTGAAGTTAAGCCATTTTTGACACAAGTCTGCAATCAATTGCCATTTGATGCTATGGTTGTGTCACAAGAAATGTTGGATAACATGAAAGCGGAAGAAGATCGTTTGGATCGTGAAAATCTAAATCCATTTACCATGAAATACGTTATACAAAATAATTTGAATGGTTGCCACAGGTGGCTATCACCGGTCGATCACAAATGGTTTGGTAAATATCTTTAAAATTCTTGGGTATTTTGACTGTTGGTTTTTGATTCATTGGTGCAACATCAAGGGATCAGAATTATTTTTGTAATTTAATAAATTTAATTTCATAAAACAATATTCAATTGTGCTAATTAATAAATTTGATGCGAGTTACAAATTACAAATGAGTTAGTCGTCAATAATTAAAAATGTTCTTCAGAATGCGAATGGACTTCTCAGAATAACACATTAAGAAAAGTGGCTATTGATTCATAGAATAACAATTCTCCTTTTTTCCCCTCTTTAGATAATCTAATGAGACTGTAGTTTTGAAAATTGTCTGAAGAGTCAAGGTAATGAACTTCACGATGGAGTTTTTATTCATAATTTAGATGGTCAAAGCGTAAAAGATCAGTTTCAAATTTGATATAAGTGTTTTTAAAGTGTCACAATAAGAAATGACGGAAATTTGATGTGTTTATAAAATATTGAGCCCCAGAAGGACCATGGCAATTAACTTTTACAAGATTAAGTTTCGATATACAAATCGTAACTTATAACCGGAGATCGATCTAATCTTAATTAGGGCAATTGTTATAATGCATTAATGCCAAACCAACGATGACAATCAAACACTTTGGAAGATTGCAGAGCTTCAAATATTCCTGTATTATTGATTGAATTACAATAACAAATGTATGTAGAGACTGCTGAAGTTGAAACTAGAAAAGTTTAAGGCTAGAAATTGTCGCAATGAATATAATCAGTTATAACGATGAAGATTTTGAGATTTTCAATAACGTCACCTTGCATAGAGACTTGAGATTGTCCACTGTGCGAGACAAAATCTTTGCAATCTTGAACAGTCATCAACAGGCTGCAAACTCATCTAAACCGTCTGACTACGGGCCCTCACCTATGGTGACCAGCTAAGCAGATGGTTACTATCTAGATAAATGTACACTACGATATCACCAAAACCAAATGATTGACCAAAATATCTGCAAATAAATTTTATTGGCGATGCATATTTGAATTTGCAGAGCTGAAATGTTAAGATGGCTATTGACAATGTGGTTTGAAGAAAAACGTCTTTGATCTTCAGGTCATAAGTAAATGGAACAATGATTGTTTAAGAAGTTCACAATGCAAGGAAATACATGATCCAATTAGGAAAGATAAGAAACGAATGTAAAACTATATATAATACACTGATTTATAAAGACTTCCGGGGCACAAAAATGGATTTTCTCGGTCTCTTCAGGACCGCATATAATCGAATTATACTGTTTTTTTTTTTTAACAATATTATTATTTTATTTGAGATCTGTCTGAATTCACTTAATTTTCTGAGAGAATATAAATATGGAATTACATTGGTACTGAAATTCAAATTGGGCTACTTGAATTATTGTAGTGAAATATACTTACATATGTACGTAGTGGGTATTTAAATTTTAGGTAACTTGTTCATAATTTGTTCGAAATATTTATTTATTCAATAAAATAAAATTTAAAATCAAAATTTAAAGTTTAAATTTAATGAAAAATAATGTGGTCAAGTGAACTCATCTGCTAGCTTGACAACCTATCAATCTTTTACCAAAATTTTGAATGCCTTTTTCGCATAATGATGGTTCAATAAGTAATATTTGCTGGATGGTATTGTTTTGAGGTGTTGAACAGTTTAAGGATAATTCGCATACATTTTAGTATTCAAGAAACCACATAACAAAAAGTTTAATGGTGTTAAATCACTTGAATGACCACAACGATGATAAATTCTGTTTCTCTCATCTTGAACTGAACCAGTTTTTTTATTAGTGATAAGTTTAATAGCACGGTTTGTTGGAGCATTTTCTCCTCCCTATTTTGAACGATATTTTCTATTTTTCTTCCTTTTTTTTCATTGCATTTTAATTAACCGGAATGTATTTACTTCATACATGAACAGTATATCCTATAAAAAAAAAAAATAAACTTACCTCAAATTTGAACACACATAGATTCAGAGCCATTACATTATTCTGATTTCCCTATATTTTTATGTAGTTTCCACTTAGCGATTTCTTATGTCTCTTAAGCAAAGATCTCGGCCCAAAACTATATTATATATGACATAATATCGTGCTCCGAAAAGACTTCAGTGAAACTACTGTATTTATAACTATGGAAGGAAGGTAAGCTTAAGTTTGATTCTTAACAACTATCGTTTCCATTTCTAATTTCAGTTTTACTTGAATGTATTTTTGAATCTGAGTGCGATAGCAAATGCAATATATACATATTGTATAGAAGTAAATGAAATAGAAACACTATTTGTATCAATGCTTCATTCATTATCTCACTCTCATTCATTTGATTTGAATTTTCATACAGATTAGAAAATTATAAATTACTGCATATATTCAAACAAATAAGAATACTACAATTAAGTTACACATTTTGAATGCACTGACCACTGCCGCATACAACATAACTAGATTACAGGCGTGCCAAAAGAAGGCACTTCGAAGATTCTCTCGCGCCCCTACTTTTGTCCAAAACATCACTCTTCATGAGGACCGTAAGATACCCACGGTAATGAAGGTAATTCATCGACATAGCAAAGCTCCAGGCACTTCAAAGATTCTCTTGCGCCCCTACGTTTGTCCAAAATATCACTCTTCATGAGGACTGTAAGATACCCACGGTAATGGAGGTAATTCATCGAAATAGCAAAGCACCAGATACATCCAAATTCTTACGCGACCACCTTGATCCGTTGCTCGACAGCAAAGCAACCTTCCACTTAGGAGGAAGTAACAGCCATCTCTGCTAACCAAACCAAAGTCTAGCAAAAAGAAAAGAAACGTCATTATTATTTTAATTATAAAAAATGTGTTATGCAGTTGACTCCGATAAATACTATTGGTATATAATTAACTAATCCTTATAAAACAAATTTTATTTCATTTTTATTTGTTTATTTAACAAGATTAAATTTAATTTTGAATACTACTTTAACTAGGACCTTCGATTCGCGATTTAATAACATCTTTGGTCTAGATATTTATGTTAAAATTTGTAACGTTATTATAAATTTTGGAGAAGTTTAGGGATGATGAGGTTTCTATGAGTTGAGAGCCAAAAAGAGACGCCTTAATGCTCTCCAAGTGTTGGCATGAGTTCAGAAGATGGTCTGCAGTGAGGTCCATTCCGCAGACAGGTCATGGTGGATTGATACGTTGAAAAGGTGTTGATTGACATGACGTGAAGTCCAATGCGCAGGCGAATTATATAACGAATTTATTTAAAAGCAACTCATGTAATTACGAAAAAAAAAAAAAAAAAAAAAAACGAGGACAATAAATAAATAAGTTGGCATTGCTTTTTAAATATATATTTCAATTTTAGCTTGAGATTCATTCGATCAATTCGTTCAAACTAAAATATTTTGCTCTATATTTTTTTTTAGAAGAATGGCCACAAACACTCGCATAGATAAAAAGAGTTCTAAGTTATCTGGTGGCGCTACATATAAAATAAAGCGCATTAATTCTACTTCAAGTCGAATACCAATCAAAGTGCTTGCTGCTAGGCCCACGCCAGTAACTAAAGGAGAAGGTACAATCCATGTGACTGAAATAAGCGCTACTACAACTGCTGAATACAAGAACGGCAATATTCCGATCGTTTGTGGTGACCCAGAGGCACAAAAAACTGCTAACAATAGTCGTTTACCGATTAAAATTGTTAACTATGCGGAAACCATCTCAATTCGTGGTAATCAAAAATGCGACAAAACCGCAACACATGAGAACCGTTTAAAGCGCAATCCGCAACTCCGCGGTAGTGAGAAATGCGCGACGAAAAACGCCAGTCACAATTACCACATTTTTAAATCGCTGTCAAGTGGTGTACCGTTTCCAAAGGTTAAAGATGCAAAGCCAACAAACATCATCAAAGAATCACCGACCTGTGAAGTTGCAAAACGTGTCACTACAACAGTTAGCAGCTCGATTTCTGATGGAGTATTCCGTGCCTGTACAACAAAAAGCAACCGTGCCACTAAGTTGGATAGGGGCTTAAGTAAGGCAAGCACTTCCCCCGACTTAACCAGCAACAATGGTACAATGAAACCAAAACCTAATGAACGTACTACCAATTTAAATGAACTGCAAAAGCTAAATACAATTCACAAATTTGGCTTGGAAAATGAAAAGATCTCTGATAATACAACTACAAATTTTCAGAACCCGATTGGCAATGAGGTTGGAGCAAATATGGAGCAAACTCGTCTAAATGGATCGCAGATTACAATACTGCCTGGTATCTCAATTGATCATTATGAGCACGCCAACAGTGCTGAAACTAAAAATACAGACATTGGACCGGATATAATGCCGTTGCAAGCGGCATATAACCAATCGGATATTCTATTAACTGAATCTAAATCGAACAATACACCTTACGATATTTCGCCACCACCAGAATTCTCTGCTTTAGAATCAGAATCCACGAAAGAAAGTAGCATATCATCATCGTCTTCTATGCAATATACAATCTCCGATGCTTCTGAAGATATTGTAAGCATATTTGATTTTAGAGTACAAAACTTCATGTCGCCAGCAACCAACCAAGGTATTGCCGCTTGTAAGTGTCAGAAAACTAGCCAGTGTTATTATCTTGATTCAAAAGTCGATCAACAATTGCGAAAAGAGATAATGCTAAACAAGAATACATCCTACTTGGGTGCGCAGAGTTTCAACATAAGTAAGTCAGCTCCAATCACGCATTTTTTAAAAAGAAATTTAAATGCAGGTGATGATCTAAGAAAGCTGTTTAGATATAGTGAAGTTCGACGATGCAGATTTGTTCAGCCTCCACGCAAAGATATTACCAAAAGCTTTCATCCACCTAAACAATCCCAATTAATATCGGCAACAACGGCTGTAGTTAGCTTTTTGGAAATATCTAAACCAATCCGGCGACATCATCCAAACCTAATATCTGTATTAAACATAAAACAATACTATTTCAAATGCCCTGAAACAAATTGCCAAAGAGAGGTGGCTCTATTTGAGTTCATTAACCATTTAATCATGGACCATAAAAATTTAACGTTTACCAAAATTTTGGCAGGAGAGTGTAGGAACGTATTCATAAACGCAAATGCATCGCGATTAAATCGTGCAAAACCGCAAGCCCTGTTTCTCATTTCTAATCGTTTGAAAGATGTGAGCAGTGGCAAGTACAACGATATGATACCCATCGTAATAATGAGTATGTTCGTTCACTTATATGACATTATTGGATATGTTCCGCCCAATGTTGAAGATCTCAAAATGGAATCAAAAACGGACATCTTACTTCTTATTTGGCCAGTATCTACAATAAATCCGGAAATACCATTGCAGGTCAGCATTACCATTTGGCCGATCGATGGTAGTTGCCCGGAGAACATATTTAGTTCTGTAGGAGAGGTTCTTAACATGCGAACACCGGCGACTATAGAAAATCTTATGGGCAGTGCAAATTTCATAGCACTCAACGCAGAACAAATTTCCAGGCTTACCAATGACGGAAAAAATTTGATTGGAGTTCAGTTTATAGTTGAATAAAAAGAAGTCAACTATTACTCTTTAATTATTATTATGTTCATCAAAATTCTTCTACGTATATTTTTCTAATTCAAATTTAATAGTTGCTCAAAGTTAAATACTTATATTTTAATAAACGATTTTGGGCATTGTTAACTTCATAAAAATTATTTTATTTTGAGCGTTTTGAATCTGATTCCATTTGGTTATATAGAATTATAGAAATGAAAAGACCAATCGCATTGAATAGTATTTTTGAAAGTATCAGAGCTTAGCTAATTGCCGGAATACATTGTGTTGTTAAATTTTAGGAAAAGAATTTTTGCATAATCAATGAAGAGGTAACAAGTGGGGTGGTGTTTTAAGGCCTGTCAAAGATTGTGTTTGGATGAGGGCAATTGCCACCTATTAATGTGAATATCAGCTGAATGCTGACAGAGCACAAGAATACAAGTTTCAATTAAAATTAAATTATATCACTTGGATTGCTATGAGAGCAATGTCTATTGCATTGTGAATCTTATCAAGAGCTGAAGTTGTATAATACGTATTTTAAAAGTAAAATAAATTCAAAATAAAAAATGTTCAATGAAAATTTGTATTTTATTTTTAAATTATTTACTAAATATTATGTTATCTAAATGGCGTTCGTTACGCTCATCGCACTCTTCTAATCTTGAGCAAAGATTTCTCAGTACTCATTGATACAAAGCCTGAGATACCGATGCTGTTTCTGATGTGATGTGTTATCGGGGTCCAAGCAATAACTACATATAAACTAACTAATTAGGGCTATGAAGCAATTGCTCATGTTTTTGCTTGGGGATTTCCACTGATAATTTTCTGTGTTTAATGACTGTTCAAATGGAAATTCGAACAAAATATTTTGTAAAAATTATCAAACCTCTGAAGCATGTTGTTTTTGGTATTATGCTGAAAAAAAAAGTACGCTGTTAACTGGTGAACGGATCCATCACTGCTAAACTACATGCCAAATGCTCCTTCACCCGCGCGTCTCTCATAAATTGCACTTATCCTATCCGGACGCCTTGTTCCAGGTCCACCTTCAATTACCGAGTTTAGATTCTTAACATAATTTATTGAACTGGTTTCATTAACAGTATACAGGGTGCGAGAATTAAGTATCAATATTGAAGTTTTATCACCGTAATCAGGCATTTATAGAGGTATATCCTTGTGGGCAGAATGCTCTTATATTCAAAGCCTGGGATTTGGCATTGCCAATATGGACGACTATTTTTTTAGGAACCTTTGAATTATTTCTGTGATTTCAAGGGAGAAATTCAGAAGGTTCATTTTGTGAGCTAACCCATCGTGATAAACTGCTTCATATCCAAGAGGGTCATGCCAGTGGATTTGAAAATTGTGAAGTTAGTTTCTTGATTCTGGCTAATGGGTGCAACGTGCTAGGTTCATAGCGAAAGCCGAATTGTTGCAGTGGGAGTAAGTCATTATCATCCAAGAACTGAAAAAGTTTGTTTTTAATGACTTTTTCTAAAATTTCCTGACCGAGGACAACAAACTTATGAGGCGGTAGCAAGAAGGCAGCACAGCAGGCTTGTTAGCTTTTCTGATGGAAATCACTTTGGAGATCTTCCATGGTTTGGGAAAATAGAAAAGACGTAAACACACATTTATCAGTTTGGTAAGATATTTTATACCACGATGAGCAAGTCAAGATGGAGCAACTATGCGGTTAGTAAGGTTCCCTCAAGCTATAGGATGAAAATTTTGTACCTGAGCTGGTAGTACTATTACAAGACTCAAATTGACGAAATTGTTGAATGCAAGAATATGTCTGGTTAGATACGATTTTTGTGTTTGACACTTTTGAATGATTTGTGCTGCCGGCCCTGTTGCTTGTTATAATAATGCTATCGCTATTGTTATCGGTTAGTTTATCAAACCGATAACTACCCGAACACATGACACTCACATAGTGCATCATACATACATACATACATACATACATACATATAGTGTTTCTTGACTTCGCAAGCACAGACAGATGTTGTCATTTGTTTAGATTTAATGTTTTTTTGTTGAAAACAAATCAAAATAAAAAAAAAGCATTTAAAAATTCTAAAACATATCAACGTCATACATCAATCTATCAATCAGTCGTCAATCGTCATTATCCATGACATACAAAACCATCTTCAGCAGCAATAATAGCAACAGCAGCAACAGCTTTCATTGCCAACACCAACAGAAACAAAACCACAACCATCATCATCATCATCAAAATGGATCGTCGCCGCCGTCGTTGGGAAGTTCTTCCTCAAATTCGAAATTTTTATTAAGTGGCATCTATATCATTTTGGCCATCACAAATGGTTGGGCTCTAAAACATCATAATGGTGGCCAATATTCACTTGCTGCCTTTGCTTTGCTCTTTGTGCACAGTGTCTTGAGTATTTTATGTTATACACATCCCAATGCTGGTCATATCCAACGCATCATTAGTGAGCAATCCACACGCTATGTACCGTTATTGTTTGTATCTTTAATCATTACACAATTGCTTGATATACTTGATGAATGCGATCGCTTATGGTGGCTTGGCTGTATGCTCATCTATGGCATTAAAATAATATTGGCAATTGTTTGTCATGGACGAGCTATAAATTTCCAACAACAATATGCAAATGCGTGTGTACTATGGAATACTGTATATTTGGCGAAGATTGCCTATTGGCATGATGATTGCTATTGGACAAGCGGTCTGGCATTGCTTGTCCTATTGAATTATTTTGTCTTGTGGCGTTTAACATTAAACTTTAGCATATCAAATTTAGAGGTGAGTACAGTCGGTCTGTGCTTCTCAGTCTTATTTGCCATGAACACTGTTGATGAGATTCAAGAAATGTATGAAATTGCCAATTTGTATAAACGACATTAAGACTTCCAATAACAAATGACATCACACTCAACACACCGCACCACACACAACACAACACAACCAACAACCATGACAAAAGGAATGCTTACGTGAGATTGATTAATTGAAAGAATTTGTAAAAAAAATTTGTTCAAAAGACGCAAAAAAAAAAAAAAAAATAGTGAAAACGATGTCTATCGCTACCAAAACCTATTTAATTTCAATAATAGTGTACAATTCAAACCAATTCAAACCAACCAGCCCAACCCAACCCAACTCAACTCAACCCAAAAATGGAAATGGACAACACAAGCCAACACAACCATCAACCAAAAATCTGTTTCTAGACTTTATTTTCTTCTTCTAAGAAGAATGAAATTTGTTGTTTGTTAAACATTATAATAAGTAATTTGTTCGTTTGTTTGTTTGTTTATATTTTTGTATTTGTAAAAGAAATAAATGCTTTGATATTTATTAAAATTAAAAGATGATGATTACTTTCTTATATTTTCATTTTCATATTCATGTTCATCATCATCTCAATCATCTCAATGAGTTGTGACAACTCTCATATCAGAGAACTTACAAATTAAAGAAGAAACGAATCATCATAAATGGTCACATGATAGTCATAAGGAAACAAAAATTTATTAAAATTAAAATACACTATTTTAAACTTATCAACTAAAAAACGATTTTTTCCGGTTACATTACATTTACAATATTGTTATAGTAGTAGAACGAATATAGAATATAAATTTAAAAAAAAAATTAAGCGATTGCCATCGTACACGTGATAGAAGTGAAACTTCTTAAAAACAGAAAGAGACAGAGAGATAGATCATTTCCAAACAAATAGATTTGCATTCAAAATATTCTTTCCAGTCCACGTCTGTACCCTTTTTGCCATAAAATTATATCAACTGCTAGCTTCTGTACGTTTCTCGTTCTCTTTTCTGCGTACATTCGCTTGTCTTTGAAAAAACATTACAATTTTTTATTTTTTCACTCCAAATTTTTGCCAAGCGCCGCTAAAGTTTCACTTCAAAAATTTGTGTTTCAAGATTTATATGAATTCGATAGATGAATAAAATATATTATATTACATATACATATATATATGTATGCATATGTTATATAGTATAAACTAAGCATGGGTATTGTCATCTTCAACGAAATCCTTTGCCTGTTCACGTGTAACGCAATCAATGTGACTGACTTTATTTCGAAATCTTACACCATAGAATTTATGCGCATTCTCCAGTAGTTCAGGCCTAAATGTTGTCGTTATAAATTGTGCTGTATCACTCAATTCATGGATCATGTCGGCGACTGCTTTACGATGCATAGCATCCAAAGCCTAAAATGAAATGAATTAATTATAGAATCATAAAATTGAACTTAATGAATGCAAGATCTAATAAATTTTATAATAGTACAATTAGTAATCTACCTAGTTTTTACTATGGTACATAGCTTATGCAATAACAAAAAAAAAAAAAAAAAACCCAGAAAGAAAGTTATCTTCGGCTATGTCGAACCGTTAATACTTTTCACGCATCTCATTGAAAACTTTTTTTGGCTACGCTCCCTATGATTGACCACACAGAAATATTATAATATTGATTACACTATGTTTAAGAGTAGAGTCAGTTTATAGCACATACTACGTTTCAACATTGAGACTTCAGCAATATTTGTATGAGAGCTATCAATTAACCCTAGGATCTTCAAATTTAAATTGTTGATGAATATGGGTTAGAAACTTATAGTGTCGAATTTCAGTTCGATAACTTAAAAAAACAAAAAGTGTTTCTAGCAACATGAATTTGTATGGAAGGTAGGTACGTCTCCTAGAGGTCAGATTCGAGTGATTCCGACAAAATCGCTAAGTATGCATAATATCATATCATTCTAGGTCAAAAACTGAGAGACTAGTTTGCATACATAGAAACGGATATGGCTCAATCAATTCGTCTCGTCAAACTAGATATGGTACATATGATATATAAATTACCTTAAGCACGTTTATCATAGTCGCTTGTATTAACTACATTAATTAAACTATATGATATGAAGAATCAACTCTCTCAATGAGTTTGTCGAACAAATGAGAAATCGAAGAAAGAACCTCTCAAACAATGGGAACTTCTTTGTGTTTGAAACACACAGATGAAGACACAAAAGTACTTCGTATCAACAAAGTCTAGTAGTTTCTTGCTGGTAATTTATTTATGTACGTAAATCAGAATATATGTCATTCTAAATATGATTCTTTTGAATTTAGCCTTACGAACAGATACCTTTTTTTCGAAAATGAGATATTACGTTAAATTGGCTCTATTATGTATGGTAGTACACCGCGTAATAGGGCCCGCACACGGTCATGCATCATACTAGTGTCAGCAAAATATGACGAAATACCAAATGATTTTGATATTTCTCAGTTCTCTCTTTGATTACAATCGTTCTCTCTTTGCCCGTTGTTAAAATAAGAAAGCAATTTGGAAACTTAATAGAGCTCTACTTAGTACACATTATGAAAACGACTCATGTGTGCTCTTGCAATGAACCTTTCAACTCCTTTCATTTTATTCGCGCTGTGGATTCTTTTTGAGTCGAAGCTTGCGACTCTTGTCTGCTGGTATGTCTCATCTGATGGAGACAGTGTGACAATTGATAGTGTTGATTCGTTTGAGCGAGAGAGAATAAGTATTATCAAATGATTGTTAGTCGATTGTTAATGAAAGATTACAACATCAACTTAAGAAATGCATCAGTTTCACATATAAGTATTTGTGGGATATCAAAAGATCTCTGACTTAAACACATGGTAATAAAAAACTTTTTATCCAAAATTTAAGCGGAATAAACTAAATATTTTCATAAATATTTCCGATGTGCCTTGCCTTCCTTTTCTTATGGGTTTGTTACAAAATATGTACACATAATATGTTGTAGAAGAAAATATGAAAAAATTTACCTGATCAATTTCATCAAATAGATAAAATGGTGCTGGATCACATTTTTGAATGGAAAATATTAATGCCAATGCAACAAGTGATTTTTGTCCACCCGATAATTGATTCATTTCACGCATTTCGGCATCGACGCCTGTAAATGAGACACGTATGCCAATGCCAGTGAATGCATCTGAATTTGCCACTGCCTCACGTTCAACATGCTCATTTTCATTATCCTTAGTTTTCAGGATTAAAAAACCAGCACCTTGAGGCACAAGTTTCTTAAAGACTTTAGTAAAGTTGTGAGCAACTTGTTTAAAAGTAAAGACGATGGCTTCGACTTTTTGCATTTCCAATTGTGTTATTAGCTCGCGAATCTTTAAGTCACCAACATCAAGTTCCTCTTTTCGTTTATACAATTTTTCCTTTTGTTCCGAAAAACTTAAAAATTGATCCAAGGCTTTCTTATTAACGTGATTGTATTTCTTGAGATGATGATTTGCCTTTTCCAATTCCTTAAATAGATTCTTCAAGGACAAACGACTGTATGTAGCATCGACAACAGGTAGAGCGCCTAAACTGGCAATTTTCTCTGTGCATTCATCAAATTTCTGATTTAATAGATTTTCTTTAGCTGTCCATTTTTCAATTTTCTTTGAATCCTCATTAATCTTCTCTTCGGCTTCCTTTTCTTTTCGTATGTGCCCTTCAAGTTCTTGTTGCAATAATTTCTGTTGTTGTACTGCCTCGTTGACCCGCTTCTCAATATCCTCCAAATCGAGATTGACTTTCTTTATTCGTTTCTCTGTTGACATCACTTCAGTTTTACAATTATTCAATTTACGCTTACGATCCTCAACCGAGATCTCTTGCAGGGCTTGTATTAATTCATCGCGTCTCCTAAACAAATTATTGATAAGCAAATTATCTAATTTATTTTTGACCACTTCTAATTGCATACGTTGTGAAAATGCCTCTTTATTCTCTTGATTCAAACGTCGTATATCATCGTTCAATTGATCGATTTCACGTTGATCTTGCACAGACAATGTGGACATCAATTCTTGTTTCAGTTCAGCTTCCAAACCAGATTTCGTACTATTCATAGCCTCTAGACTAGCTTTGCATTGGGCCAATGAACGTTCCTTGGGTGCTCGATATTTTTCGATGCGTACCAGCTCCTCTTTCATCAACCGTATTTCACCCTGAACCTTTTCAAAGACATCCTTCGATTTGCCTTGCTTTGTTTCGGTCTTTTGCATTTCCGATACTATGGAATTAATATTGTTCTCGGTTTGTTTCAGTTCATTGCGTAACTTGTTTAGTTCCTTCTCAAAATCTCCAATTTGCTGTGAGTATTCCGTACGTTTCTTTTGCATTTCCAGACGAGAACGTGATGTATTAAAATAACCCCCAGTCAAAGAACCCTTCGATGAAACTTGATCACCATCAAGGGTAACACAATCGAGTCCAGTGCTTTTGGCTAATTCTGTGGCTCGTTCTAGATTACGACATATTAACGTTTTACCAAAAATATACCTCAGGGCCTTGTCATGTTGTTCATCATATTTAAGCTTGGATATCATGGGTATTGAATCGGGATCCTCTGGATAATCATGAATTTTCACTTGCAAACGATTCAAAGGCATAAAAGTTACCTCACCGGGTAGTTTCAATTTATTCATTTCTTTTAAAATTTGTGTACCCACACGATCGGATTCAACTATGTGATGAAACAAACGATTTCCGGCAGTAACTTCGACTGCTGTATAAATAGTTTTGTCGCAACTAAAATTCTCAATTACTGGACCATAATAGCAACGAGCAATTTCAGCAAATTGACCACCACGTTCCATGAAACTATCCAAGACTTTTCGTACCGAATCACGACCATTCAATATTGGTTTCCCGGCCATACTCCTTAAAGCCTGGTCAGCTCTGGACAATTCTTCTTTATGCGTTTGCAATTGTTGTGTCATTTGGGTTTCTTTGCGCCACAATTCATTGCGTGTCGATTGATATTGATCTTTTGTTTTCTTCAATTCGTAATATTTCTTGTTATGCTCATCGATTTGTAAACGTAATTGTTCCAATTCTGTGGAATGTTCTTCGATTTTTTGTCCCAAATCTTTTTCAGCATTTGCATCTTTCTTCAAATCTTCAACTAATTTTGCATGATGATTGATTTTGTCTTTAATTTGTTTACTCAACGATTTCAATTCATTATGGATCCATTTATCACGATCCTCACGTGATGAGAATTGTGAGCCACGTCCTTGTTTTGCATACAATTCCTTACGTTTCTGTTCCTTCAATGCCAATTCCCGGGAACATTCCTCTTCCTTGCGTTTCATTGATTCATATTTTGGTTTGACATCATCCAATTCTTTTTCCTTTTCAGCAATTGTCACTTTCAACTTTTTGAGTTCTTGGTCGGCGCGTTCTTTTGATTTATTGTCACCTTGTACTTCGTCATTTAGATCAATTATTGTTAAATCCAATTTAGTTTTCTCTCGTAGCAATTGTTGTTGTTCAGTCATTAAAACGGAACGTTCTTCTTTTGTTGTCATAACATTCTTCTTGGCCTCCTTTAGATTCTTTTGGACATCTTTAATTTTCTCCTGGGCTATTTGTATCTCAATGTTATATGATTTCTTTTTATCTGATGATGATTTACGTTGAATTTGTAATTCCTCCAGAGCTCTTCGTGTTTCCTTTAATTCGGTCTCATGTATGATATATTCCAGAGTTCGTCGTGTCTTATCCCATTTCTGGTATTCTTTCAGTTCTTCTTTTTCTTCTTCAAGCGTTTGCAAACGATCTTCTATGGTCTTCAAATATTCAGAGATTTTTTCAATTTTCCCAACTGTTTCACGTAGAATATTCAATGATTCCTCTTTGCGTTCATCATAGACTCTTGTACCGGCGACTTCACGTAACAATTTCAAACGATAAGAATCAGCTGCTGTTGCCATTTGATTGATTTTGCCCTGTTTAACAATGTAATAAGGATTCGAACTAGAGAACCCGGCCGATTCCAATAGATTGACGACTTCATTGCGCGGCACAACTTTTTTGTTAAGAAAATATTGATCTTTTTTAGCCCCAATCACACGACGCAAGTAAATCTCCTCTTTATCAATCTTAAAATATATTTAAATAAATAATATCTATAGTATGTCTTTAAAATTCATTCACTTGTAGTTATAATGGTTTGGTTTGGTAATGATTTGCCGCATTTCTGCAAGCTAAATGTGAGGCAAGCAAATACGGTGAGGCATTACCAAACAACCTATTATTAATATTATCATACCGGGACTCGATTATCCGAATTATCGAATATAATCTCAACATATGCTGAAATGACGCGTGCTCCTGTTCCTTCATGTAACAAAGCTTGGCGTTGTTCAGGACGCAAATGTGTAAATTCATCACTCAACACAAATTGTATAGCTAAAGAAGAATTTGTGTTGTTTATTACAAGCAATTTTATGTTGTTTATTAAAGGTAAAGCAAAACTTACCATAAAAGAAATTACTTTTGCCTGAACCATTGCGTCCCACTACGACATTATGCCGTTTATCGAAAGGTTCAACTACTGTTTGATCTTTATAGCTTTTGAATCCTTGTATAATAATCTAGATATTAATCAAATAAATAGTTTTATATGAAAAAAATAAATAAATCAAACAAATTAGCCAATTGTTCTTGTGATGAAATGAAAACTTATCTTTACCTGTTTTATATGCATTTTTCAAGCAAATATATATTCCTTCTTTTGCCTAATTGGGTTTTTTTTTGCATTACAAAAAAAGTAAAATGTTATGCCTTTTTAATTTAATTTTTTGTTCTTATAGCTTCTTGTTCATATACTTTTCGCTTGTTTACACGCACAATTTCGTTTTTCCACATATTGGTCACTCTTGCAGTAACCATTTGGCATTCACCGCCAAAATCAACCCCAATTGCAGCAGTATAGTCATTGTACATATTAATTTCAACTCAAATTGGAGAATTAGTTTCTTGAATGAAAGTCACATTTTATTTGCTGAAAATTAACTTTAATTATATTTATGATTATTTAAATGCATTGACCACAAGTTGTTTATGCGATAATATAACAGTTAAAGATCGAAAACAATGGTCATGAAAACGTTGACGACGTTGATGATGCAGACATAGAGTTGCTCTATTAAATTAATCGATATGAAAACTCGATATCTCGATAGTTTCGTTACATTTGAGCACGGCTTTACTGTGCCAGCATAACAACAACAACGACAAAGATCAGCCTCAACCTCGGCTAACAACAACACAACAAAAACATACAAACATCTGACAAAAACGACATTACAAGCAATCATTAGCACCAGTTCACAACCGCTCGCGTTCGTTTGCATTTCTTTCTGATCGCGTCGTGAATCATTATTATTTCGATAATTTTTTTGTTCCCCGTTTGTTATTTTGCGCGCTTAACACGTTCTCTTGTTTAAACACGATAATATTTAAACAAAAAAAAAAAAAAAAAAAAAAAAAAAAAAAAAAAAGAGATTGATATTGATCCTTTCCTCAAAAGGAAACTTTTTTTTGTTGATTTTGTTGTTGGCATAATCATTAATCATCATAATTAGCAAACAAGCAAGACTTATAGGCCAAGAAGGCAGTCGGTCAAAAAGCAAAAAAAAAAAAAAATGATATAAGTCGGAGGAGCTTAACAACTTGTTTCTGTTGTACTTTTTTTTTATTGTGGCTCTTTATTTCTCATAATTTTTTCCCTCTCCTCATCTTTGTGCTTTTTACTTAATATTTCAAAGGTAAGTTAAAGCGAGCAAACTTTGAGCTTGCTTGATACATTGTTTTTTTTTTTGTTATTAGGAAGTTAATAAGTTGATAACAGTTAAAAACTTTTACTCTCTCGTGCTTCTCTATTTCTCTCACTATTATTTTATTTGATCAAAATTGTAGCCAAAGATTTTGTAAGTTTTGATGTCCCCCTCGCACTTTAAGGCTAAATAAGAAATAAAAAATATAAACAAAAAAAAGCAATTTACAAGAAATTGCATCATGATCAACAACATCAAAGCCAACAAATAACAATGACAAGAAAAGTATTTGTGTAGCACAAAGTAAAGATTAAAAAGAGAAAAAGGAACATATATACGTAAGAAAACAACTGCTTTAAAGAGATTCAATGAAAAGAACCAACAGTTGCTGCAGCAGCAAAAACAATTAACCAACAAACAAAAAAACACATCTGCGACATCCTGCACATCTTTCTATTTCCCTTCGCTTGTTCCCTTGCCCTTTGTTCACAATCAACACAACATTTCTTTCAACAAATTCTTCATTTCAATTATGGTTTTATTTCAATGCCTTCTAAGTGCATTCTTAACAAACATATACACACGCTCGTCATTAACGTCATCATCATTAAGAGGTCCTTTCAGGAAGAGAAATCAAACCGCATCAAATGATGGCAGAAGTAGAATTTTGAGAGAGAGAAAGAGCGCAGCAGGTTTAACCTTGCTCACATGTATGCAACAAACAAATAAACATGTTGGTATAAACATAGCAGGCGGCGGGAAAGTGTGAGAGAGTATAGCATGCTGACTAAGAGAATAAGAAGTGTTGATCTAGCATTCGCATGCTGGTATGAGCACTTGTGTTATTCAAATGTTTATTTCATAAGTGGGAAATTCAAGAGAGAGCGGCACAAGTGTTTTTATGCAAATGAGTACTAAAAGTAGAAGTAGGGGGTTTCAGAGGAGATATTTGCAAACATTCATTGTTGTTGTTTTATAAAAATTACCTCAGATCTTTAGTTCATCTGTTTTTCATGCATCTTTCTTTTTAATTTCAGTTTAAAGAGAATTTGATAAAAAATGATTCATAAGCGCAGATCAAAATTCTTTTTAATTACTCATAACTATTTACATAAAACTTATATAATACATATGTATATGTGTACATATGAATGCATCTGTGTGTTGCTTGCTTGACTAATACGCGATTCTCTTTAAAAATTCCAACAAGAAAGAATAACATTAAATGCAATGAGTATAAAATAAAATCAAAATACTATATAAACACGAAGAAGAAAAAGCGCTTGCTGCTCGCTTATTTGTATTTATTGAGCACATGCCGCCGCTTTGATAAGGAAGGAATGGAATGGAAAGGAATACAAAAGAATGATTTACATGCACATATTGTGAAGAAGAAAAGAGTATAAAAACGGTTGTGGAGGGAGAAAAGTGTGAATGAGCGCGGAGTGATTAGGAGAGCTGTGAAGTAGTGAAGCTTAGTTACGAAGTGTAATGAAAGCCCGCTAATTGATAAGAAAGAACGTTTGCTTGAATTCAATTATAATTCTACATTACATACTTATATGTACTTTATATGTGCATATGGATTGTGCATTTGTGTATGGGTGTGTGCATATGGAAATGAATTCCTGCGGTTCGCCTTACAAATGATTTGTATTTTGATTTTGTTGTTGTTGCTGTTTGTCTTGCTGTTGTTTGTTTAACAGTAAACAAAACCAGAAAGAACGGTATCTTCGATTAAGCCGAAGATGTAATACTCTTCACGCAGCCTCTAGAAAATATTTTTGTATGGGAGCTATACGATCCAGTTACCCTAGGATCTTGAAATTTACATGGTTAATGAATATGAATCAGAAACTTATTGTGTCCAAATTTATGATAGCATAAAAAGTTTTTCTAATAAGAACATTGATTTGACCTTGGGCTTTGTATGAGGGGTACTCCTCCCTGTGGTCCGATTCGGCTGGAAAGAAACCTAAATCAACTTGTCTCATCGACTGATAACAAATATATATACTTAATGTGGTCTGCGATGTCTTCTTTAGTGTGTTACAAACTTCATGACAAACTTATATTACTATTCACTCCCGTGAAGAGTATAAAAAATGTGTGTATTGCCGTTATTTCCTTTTTTTTTTTTTTTTTTTTCACACTTCTATTACTGTACATGGAAGGGAATATTGTACATACTTACATAAGTATATAGGCTGATGTTCATAGGGGTAACTTGGGCAAATGCCCAGGTCCCAAACGTAACAGACCATTCTCTTCTGTTCACCCCTGCTGAACATATCCCTTCTTTTGCTCATATAAAAGATATTACATTTGTAGTTGTAATAATTTAAGATTATCTTTTGATTTTTAAGTGAAGTTTTGTATAGGAGCCACCATTTCCAGTAGTTCGAGAACTCTATGAAATTCCACACACCCGTTAACATTAAAAATCAGCACAAAATGAGAAAGTATAAATTTATTAGCAAATCGGGGACCCCAAATGTGCAAATGTTTTTACGATTGTTTTACAGTAGATTCGCGATAATAATTAAAAGCAGCTGTACATATTTACTTTGATAAAATTTTTTCACATTAGCGAATAATGTTTGTACAGCTAGAGAGAGTACACACAGATGCTTTACGGTTCATTATCTTAACTTGTTTCGACTGTTCTTAGCTTCAGTGTTCACATTCTCTCTAACCGGCATGGGAGATCCGTCCGATAGCATAACTACCACCGGAATCGCACTCAGGATCCTTACACCTACTTAGATAAGATTTGGAAATAGTATTTGGTTTCAATTTCAGCGATGAAGAATTTAAAATAAATACAACTAACCGTATCTCTAAGAGTAACTTTTATTTAACGACGCCATCAGATCAAAGAGTGTTGATAAAAGTTCAGTTTTATATATATGTATGTACAGCTGAAAAATTTTATAGAGTTTTAAACTTTTGTGTCTAGTGTACATAGAATACAAAACGCACCACTAATATAATCGCTTCAGTAAATGCCAAAATGGATGGATGGATGGTAATCTTTGTTTGTCCTGTTATTCCATTTAATGTCTGACACTGAAGGATAGCTGAACTGGATGTCACTCAGTGGTTCTCCAATCCCGGCTAACTTTTTTTGTCTTTGACCATACATGGCTGTGAGTAGGGGCATAGCTAGCTATTTAGCAAATAAATTACCCCCATAGGGTTAGAGACTGATTTTTATTAATATATATATTTTTATAATATATATAATTCACCTCCGTTGTGCGCAGGCCCAGTTACAATAACTCCAAATTGAGCCGCTAATTGAGACATTACTAAACCAAAATTGACCTTTTAGTTGTTGATCTGTTCATAATTTAATAATTAAAGATATAAAAATAATATAGAAAATAAGATCAGTTAATCCCTACTGATATTAATACACCCATGAACTAGATTTTATCTGATTGGGCAAATCAATGAATGCAATAGATCTATATTGTGGGGAGAATTATTATTTCCATTGGGGTTTTGGGTTAGTTCGTTGGTGTAAATGCAGTAAGAATTGTCTTGCAGATTTGCTGACTTGACTTTGTATATCAGTATCTTTAATTTTAAAAACATTTGTTATATGGAAGAGACAATTTCTTGAAGTCCTCAGATAGAGATTCAAAACTGTATTGAAATATTTTTTAGAGGAACTTGAACGACACAGAGACGATCAAGTTTTTAAGTATCAAAAACAAAACATAAGAACAACATACTTACCCTATATAATCTTTTGTGTGTGAATAAAATCTCTTCTCTATATCCTCAACTTGTATTAGCTTTTGAGAACCGAAGTTAAAATTTCTATCTTGTTATAACCCAATTTCAAATTCCATTTATGAAAGACAAATTTATTCTTTCATGGGAAAATTTTTTTAAATGATGGAAAATGAAACTAGTACAGATAATGAATGACATATGTACAATATACCATATATTGTACTTAAACATACATGCATACATAACATATGTCTATGCGATTTGATGTAAATAAATGTATATGTACATTTGTATGTATGTGTATCTATACATGTTTGTGTCTTCCATATAAAGCAATACGTACATATGTATGTATATATATACAATACATATTGACAATATTTAAGAATCTAGTGAACTATGCTCCCCCATATGAAATTTATTGTAGTTTTATACTTAAAACTGGCGCTCTAAATTTGATGTTGAATAAAATATACAATAAACAAAGAGACCCATCATTAAAGAAATGGAGGGTGGGGGGGGGTGTAGATGGATCGTTGAATGGATGGATGAGTGGATAGATGAATGTGAAACGTAGAACAAAAAAAAATATCAACGAAAATTCATCCAATGCATAAAATGGATTTCAATGACACTACACCACACAATAAACAAACACACTCCACCAACAATCAACAAAGATATAAGCAGACAGACAGGCTGACTAACTGACTGACAGACAAATGGATAACCAGTGAAAAGAGGAGTGAGTTCCCTTTCACATTTAAGACTTGTACATTTCAGTTTTCAATTATTTTTAATTGAATCCCGAGTTCAACCAACCAAGCACTTCACTTAAAAAGAGAATTCTGAAGTGCCAGAAAACTTGAAAACGCAAGAATAAAACAAATACAAAAAAAAAAAAAAAATGATCTGATCTGTTGAAATAAAATTGAACTGAATAAATAACCACTGCAATAATAAGAATCATTATTATCACTATTATTTTTGTCATCATTTATAACTTAAGATTTAATTTAACTGTAATTAACAGTTACACATTATCATCGAAGACATTTGCTTTCTTCTTTATGTACTTGTGTATTTTTTCTTACTCATCATCAGTGAGTGATTAAGTGAGTGAATATAAAATGACTAGTGTTACCTTAATTATTGTACGAGTATACCATATACTTATGTCAGCAACTGAGTATAGCACATTATCCTCAATTCAATTGATTTTTCCTAACAATAACTAAGAGGTACGGAATTCTAAATAACTATGGTATATTATTGATCTGGTAGATCCTCCTTATGATGAACTCTTTTAAGACTGTATTTTGTGGAATATGTATAGAGAGAAAATTGTGTGTGTTTCAGTTGATTTGGTTGCAAAATGACTGACAGCATATTTAGCAATGTAGAGAACGGATCAACTTCTTCGATCGATAACTTTTGGCATATGTAGGTAGGTCTTTGTGTACAAATAATGTTACTACGAATATACCATGTTCTGAGGGCCTTGAAACATAATAATAATAATAATTTGAAAAAAGTCAATTTTCCTGCTACAGGGCAAACACTCGATCCTCCCTGTCCCTTTAAGTTTAATACCGTACATTTTTAAGCAAGTCCATATTTGGGTTTCTGGCCCCCCTGTCCCCCGATGAGCTTAGTCCACCATTGAGTCTTTAATAAATGCAAATGAATTTGCATGATCGTTTCCACTCACATCAATGAGTGAGTAACCTTTTCCATGCAAACACGCACTCACCGGAAACCACATTTGGCGGATGTGTATGTGTCATACACATACACAGATACACATTTGTTGTAAATGCTTTTCAATCAAAAAATAAAACAAATCAAAAAACCACCAGCCGAATCATCAGTAGCTTTAAAAACAACAAACAACAATAAAGATGAGAGCAAAGCTTATAATATTGTATAATAAGTGTGTGAAAGGAACAGAAATAGAGAAGGAGGAGGAGGAGAGAGAGAGGGAGTGAGAAAATATAAAGATCTACATTTGTTATTACTATATATGTACATATACATTGAATTAAATTGAAATGCGTTGTTCTACTTTACCATTCTTGTTATAGCTATTGTCGTGTGTGTTGTGCACTTGAATTCTTCTATAGGCAACTAACTAAATTAGCATAGTATAATACATACAAGAGGGAAGTTTCAGATGTACCCAACCCCATCCTAATGACCATGTTGGATGGTGGAAGCTGATGTTTTTTTTTTGTATAATTACAATTTTCTATTGTTAAAGAAATTTAATGTGATAATGCTTAGAATAGAACAGGAGAAGATTGGTTATAGTTTAGAATACCATAGGGTAGGATAGGAAACCATAGACAGGCTAACCGCCATATGGGCGAGATCACTCAAATAATTGATACATTGTGATCCCTAGATCGGACTGCTCACTTTGGACCTTTCCGTAATGGGAGTTTGGCTAACTACCGGCATCACTCTCCTTACTTAGCGCCTTATTTTACGACAAGTTAGCAATACTGCAAGGGAGTAGATCTCGGCACTTAATTAGATGTACGGTAACAAAGTTTAATCGTAGTCAAAATAATTGCTATGGTCTTTCAAATTAGGTGACTACGATAGAAGAGCTCAGTAGAAATATATCAAAGGCAAAATCAATCCAAAACATATCGACATCTGCTACCACGTATGTGCCACAAAGCGGATGTCTGTACTTGCATTTACCAAATCACTATATAAACGTTTAATGATGGAAAACATTAAAACCTTTAGAAGGCAACTGTAATTTCATATTTGGACAACCTTAACTAATGACTTTAACGGCTATTAAATATTGATCTGTCAGTAAACTAAATAATGACAGATGACTTAGAGTCTATAGAGTTTGGAGAGGAGTCTCTCCTAAACGCAAACTTACAGTGCTGCGATTTTCTACTGTTAACAGCTATGTTCCAGCTGCCCACTTACTGAACCATACAGAATATCATGAGTGAGCTCAGATGGCACTGGCACTGGATGAGTTGGCGATGAACATCAATATCATCAGTATATTTGGCTAACATAGCTCCTCCAAGAGTACGGTATTCGTAAAGAATTCCAAGACTTCAATTGGAGATAAGTCTGCAATTTCTATTAGTTTTAAGTTATTGGTTGCCTAATTATCGGAATCTGGTCTGCCCTTTCTTTTTCTTTATTACATAAGCTAAATTGGTCGTTAAGAATTATTCCATTTAAATAACCTGAGACTATACGGTTCTTTTGCGAGAGCTATGAGTCATGAAGGTTTTCGTTTCTCCTATATTTATTACTCCCATCTGATATTGGTGCGATTTTCGTTTGTGCCATTGTTTAAGTTTAAACTACAATGGAACAATAAGAACATGCAGCTTTTTTCCTAGCAAATTTATTTGCTTTTCATTACCAAAGTGTTCACTATGCCCTGGCACGTAAATAAAATGTCTTTTTGGTACGCCTTTAGTGACCTCTTAACTTGTCACATATGGTGTATCACATTGATCGGCCTCTTTCGTATACTTATGGTACTACTCTCGTACATATGTACAATATGTTAGTTGACTTCTTTTTAACACTACGAGTTTTCAGTATGCGTATGCATTTCTTTATGTGTGCATGTTTGCGTGTGTGTATGTTTATTTATGTTTTATTTATTTATTTTATATTTCATATGAGAAGAGGATCATGCTCCCCTATTTTATTTGTTATGCTGAAAACATAAAAATAAAGGGTTAGAAATGAAATACCAATTACGAATAAGTATCTGAAACTCAAGCTTTAACACAACACCAGTATTTCATTTTGTATTATTTATTTAGCCTATCAAATTAAATAAAAGAAAATATACATAATAAAAAATAAAAAAATTGTTAAACAAATATTAAAACTAAACTGACTAAAGAATGAAAACAGCGTGATGGTATGGTAATCTCTTGTTGTTATTGGTGAGTGGATTGGATATGGTGCAGTTCGTTTATTCGGATTTATTACTTCGTTGACTTCAAACATTCACAAGCTGTCTCAGCTCAAATCTCGTTCTCGGTCGCTTGAAATAAATTTCGGAAGCGCGTTTCAATTCCCAAGAATATTTTGTGGTGAAAATATTTATTGAATATATCTATAAATTAAAACTATTTATTAATGTTAAATATTATGGTAAAAGCATAACTAATGATTATTCAAATTATTCTATTACAGTTTATAATGGAGTCGGATACGGATACATTACTATTAACCACAACAGTAGCATCATCTTTATCAAAATCATCAATAGAAGGCTATAATTCGATTTATCCACATTCGGCAACACTTTTTGCAGCGATATGCGCCTGTATTTTTGTTACAATTGGTGTTTTTGGTAAGTAATATCAGATCACATATGGTATAAATAATTTCACATATTAATAAGAGCGTATCTCTTTAATAGTTATTTTATAATAGAATAAAATGATTATTCAAAATTATTAACGACAAATATGTTGCGGGATTCCTAATGCGTTCGTTCATTTTTCAATAATGAATAATGTTTTGATCGTATGAGAAATATGATATGTTTCAATATGTACATACATATATTAATTCCAATTTTAAACATGTTTGTGTTTTGTTGACTTAAATTTATTATCATCTTATGGAAGTTGAGTAGTTTGCATTTGTTTTAGAATCAAACCATAGGGTTTTTCAATGATTTTATAAGATTTAATTATACGAAATCATCATGCCATTTTTGCGGGGCTCAGCTCAAAGCAGAAAATCTTCTATACTCTTGCCAACACTATACTCCTGCCCCTTTTCATTTCCAAGGCCCATCCCATCTTTTAAAAACTCACTCATCCTTACACATTCCCAACTTCCATATATATAGTTACATTAAGAAATCCAATATACACATTTTGACCATCGATGTCATTAAATCGCGATTTGAAGGCACCGGCACTCGTTTAGTAGTAAGTTAGCCATGTTTTTGAGCTAGAGAGCTGAAATTTTGTACAAAGGTTTCCTTTTACCATGGGCAATCAATGTTGGAATCAGCTGAATTGGACCACTAGGAGAGTAGAGTTCTTATTAGAAAAACTTTTTTGGTTTTCTATGCTATCGAATTGAAATTTGAAAACTGGAACTGTTTGACCCGTATATGTGTATAAGCCACTAAAATTTAAGGACCCTTGGACTATCAGGAGGGGTAATTCCCATGCAAGGCCCCTATTCAAATTAATGTTCTTATTAGAAAAACTTTTGTTTTTTATGCTATTGTAGAAAAGATCTCGATAGCAATAATTTAAGAAAAAAAAAATTAAAATTCAACTGGGGTTTTTCCTATTTATGACAATTAGTTAAGGCCTCAAAACAACAAAGAAATAGAAACTAATAATTTAATTTGACGTAAGCATTCTCCGAATTTGTATTATAATTTTAGTAAAGTATTTTATGAAATGGGTTTACTAAGTACTAAGTAAGAAAAAACAATTTTTTTATTCAAATTTGGTCTTTTACGGTAAACTTTAATCAATAGTTTCAATCGGTGAAGTGTTTTATTGGAAGCTTTATTATGTACGGTATATACCTATAATGATATAAATCCAAAGTTGTTGCTTTAAAGATCTTCAGATGCTTACAAAATTTATTGTTAACTTCTTATCAAAAGTTTATTTTTCTATTGTTTTGTGTTATCAACAGGTAATCTGATAACATTAATAGCGTTACTAAAAAGTCCTACGATACGTGAACATGCAACAACAGCCTTCGTTATATCTCTGAGTATATCAGATTTATTGTTTTGTTCGTTTAGTTTGCCATTAACTGCAGTACGATTTTTTCAAGAGGTAAGGATATTATACAAATAATGTTAGTCAAACAGGGTCGGTTCCGAAAGTATCGAGAACATATAAAAAACATAAAACCACTTATATTCTGAATAACATAGCCGTTCCGGCTTTTCGGTAAGTCCTAGTAAACTTTCTGAAATACATTGTTGGGAACTTTGAGAGGAATACTCATTCTTACACTTCTTCACATTGTCATCTCTTTGGGATCGAAGTTGTTTTGGTATTTCTAACATATATAAATATTGTTCCACTACTACACCCTTGTTTAAGACATTCTCAAACTATCCTAATATAGGTTTTGTACTCTTCACTGTATTATAAGTTTTTCATGAAATTTGTAACACATAGAAGGAGACATCGTAGACCACATAAAGTATATAGGTATATATGTGATCAGCTCGATGAGACAAATTGATTTAGATATGTCCGTCTGCACGCAAACTAGTCCCTCAGTTTTTGAGCTAGAGAGCTGAACTTACACGTACATAGGTTCCGTTTTACCCCGGACAAATTATTTGTTGGAACGAGCCGAATCATTAACCATGTAAATTTCATGATCCTAGGGCTATCAGGAGGGGTACCTCCCTTACAAACCCCCATTTAAATTAACGTTCTTATTAGAAAAACTTTTGGTTTTTTTATCCCATCGAAATGAAATTTGAAAATTGGAAGTGTTTGACCCATATACATTAGCCCCTAAAATTTCAGGACCCTCGGACTATCAGGAGGGGTACCTCCCATACAAGCCTACTACTCAAATTCATGTCCTTATTAGAAAAACTTTTTTGCTTTTTATGCTACCACCTTGAAATATAGACACAATAATCTGATTCATATTCATTAATTAAATCATACGATTACTGGATCATATACCTTGGATACAAAAAATGTTTTCTTCGGCATAGTCGAGGATACCCTTCTTTCTCTTTTTTTTTTATCACATAAGTGCGAAATCTAATAACAACGATTTGCGATGTTCGCAAATAACTGAACAGGTCGTATGCTGTAACTGATATCCCCCACTATTTTTTGCGCTAAAACCTGGACCGATTAACCTGTTACTCGATACTTTTAAACCAGACCCTAAGTATATTTATTTATTATAAGTCTCAAGATAAGTCATTCGATGATCATTAAAATCCAATTATTTAGAGATGGACAATGGGCCCCACATTATGTAAAATATTTCCAGTGATTTTCTATGGTAATGTTGCCGTTTCATTACTTAGCATGGTGGGCATTACTTTGAATAGGTAAATTATAAAAGTTTAAACGATTCTAAAGATGAAATTATAATATACCATATTTAATGCATTATTATTTGTTTATCTATGACAAAACATTTTAGATATATACTTATTGCCTGCCACAGTAGATACTCACAGATCTATAAATCAAGGTATATAACATTACAGTTGATATTTGTTTGGGCAGTCTCATTTTTACTTTTGGTAAGTTTATTAAGATTATTGTAACTTTCATCCTTGCAGAAGATTTCATCAATATAATTTAATTTTTTTTGTTTTAATTGGCAGTTGCCACCCATATTAGGAATTTGGGGTGAAATGGGTCTTGATCCAGCGACTTTTTCATGCACAATCTTAAAAAAAGAAGGCAAATCAATAAAAAAGACTTTATTCCTAATTGGATTCTTATTGCCATGCCTTGTGATCATAATTTCATATTCCTGTATCTATATAACGGTATTGCACCAAAAGAATAAAATGAAAAATCATGCAAATTTCCAATTATCGGGTAAACATCAACAACAACAAACGAATTCAGGATCGACAACTGCAACAACAACATATACAACAACAACAAGCAGCCGTAAGGCCCGCGAAGATAATCGCTTAACCGTCATGATGGTCACAATATTCTTATGTTTTCTTATATGCTTTTTGCCCTTAATGTTGGCAAATGTCGTTGATGATGAGCAAAAAACCTCATATCCATGGTTCCATATTATTGCTTCAGTTATGGCATGGGCATCAAGTGTTATTAATCCAATAATTTATGCAGCAAGCAATCGTAATTATAGGTAAGTAAGAACATCACATATCATTAAAGCGGAGTGTTGGAATGTTTTAACGCGTGGTGCTGGTGTTCCCGAAGAAGATGAATAGATAATCAGTAACATACTTTGCTCACATCCAGTGTGGTTGTGAGAATTGACTGCTCTTAATTGCTATTAATCTTTCAGACGGTTCTAAAATTTACCTCAGCTAATTATTGCAGTATACGGATAATATGATGGCAACTAAATTTACTTCATTACTGGAAGAAATAGTCTCCCTTATTCTCCTATAGCTTTTATAATTTTTAGGTAGAGTGCGAATCTTACATACATAATCACATTCGGTGAACCGAAAAAAAATGTTCTATATTGTTTTACTTTATATTAAATCTAATTCTATTTATTTCAGAGTTGCATATTATAAAATATTTGCTCTATTAAAATTTTGGGGTGAACCATTATCACCGATGCCAAGTAGAAACTTTCACCAAAGCAAAAACTCAAAGGAATTCTCGGGAGTCATACGTAGTACACCGTTATTTCATGCTGTACAAAAAAATAGTATTAATCAACAAATGTGCCAAACATATTCAGTATGATGTGGACTGAAACAGACTCATCGACGTCGTCGCCACCACCGTCATATCACATCATTGTTGTTGTCGTCGTCTTCGTTTTAGAATTTAAAATTGATTTATTATTATATTTATTTAATTATTATTATCTTTTTTTTTAATTTATACACGAATCCCATAACAAAGTTTATGGTTTATACTCACATACATATGTTAAAATATATGTATATAGGTATAGGTTATATATCTATATATAAGTTCGATTAAAAATATAAGTTCTTTCATTGACAAGAAAGGTATGAAAATTTCCTTAAGTGTTTTCCTGTTTTATAAAAATTTTTAAGACAAAAGGTCTAACAAATTTAATTTTGTCTTACGACTTACTTGACATCCAATCCCACTGGTAGCCTCTAATCTGTCACAATCCATCATGCCATCGTCTCAAAAGAGTACATCCTAATGATCTCAACGGTATAGAATGTGATCTCTGCGGTGCCATCTAGTGGCGAGTTACATCAAAGTGGATTGCATTAAAAAATACATACATATGTATATTGGAACATATCGCTAAAAACAAAAATCGTGTTTTTTGAGTTAATGATCTTTTGTAGTTAGGGAGCGATATTTTCCAATTTTCATGGTGATCGTTCAAACGGTTTCAGAGTTTACCAATCTCATACTTATTCGGACACTCATTTTTATAGAAGATAAAATATTATATACAAAAAAATAGAAACTGCATACTATAACCATTTCCACAGTGATCTTCAGAAACTTCAATACAATTCATTGAAATAAATTTAAACGGGAGATATAAAGTACTACGCTCTATATTTTGAGTATGGTTCACTGGTCAATGATAGAAAATGAAGTCACCGGAGTGGGGACTCGTGTTCTTGAATTTCAAAGATTTATTCCAATAGAAACCTTTTCTACTTGCATGCGAAAGATATATGTATGTATGTAGCAGAGAATTCCAAGCAGCTCTCAAACTTGTCGCATCTTCTACAATTTCCTTCCTTAAGATGAATGAATGCATTTCTCTAATCGATAATATAAGGACAGTCTGACGTGGCATGGGCCCTGACCCTTGTGGGCAGAGTCTGACTGCTTATTTTGTGAATCGGTACACCTACTTTGTGAATGTCCTGCAAATGCTACGAGAAAACTTTCCATTGTAGGAGCAGCTGATTCTATGAGCTTTCGTAAACTTTGCTTTTGGAATTCTCTTTGTGCCAATAAAAAGTTACGGGGTTGTGTCTATTACTACCTTATCGGTAGTTTACCGCTATTGTGCCATTGTATTTCTCTTACATTTTTTTTATACTCTTCACGGGAGTTAATAGTATTATATGTTTGTAACAACAATTGCTCCAAAGGAGGCTTAGTCACTTCTGAGCAACTTTATGCTCAGGGACCAAACCCGGCTTCTACCTACTACCTCACCAAAGCCGGTCACTAAGCATCAGAAGGATAATCTACCTGACGTGCGATCCTGAAACAATCTTGTATCCAGTTATGAGGACATTCGCAACCCCTTCGCTATCCTAGGGACAGAACGACTACGCTAGTGGTGACGCTACACAAGAAGGAATGATTGATGATATGTTTGAGGAGTGCGTTGATGATCGTCTGCGCTCTGGTAATCCCATAACGCTGCCAATGCTCCTGTCTCAACTGTTCGTGTTATGATCATCAATTCTACCGCACATTCAGCAGTGGTAGCGTTATTGATGCTCAAGAAAATTCCTTTCCACACCTACCAAATTAAGGAGGAAAGAGCATATCGAGTTGTTGCTAGGGGTCTTCACAGCTCCACCCCTATGAGTTACATACAACAAGAACTCTCTTAGCTGGAACACATGGTTCGCAACATCTACAATGTTAAGAATCGCACGGATGGCGCTGAACTCAATCTGTTTTTTGTTTCCTTAATCCTGCTGCGAATAAGAAGGAGATCTACTCAACTAAAGCTCTCTGTCAGCAGAAGGTAACAATTGACGCTCCGTACACATACCACACGTCATCGATGCCAGGAGTATGGACACACTAAACATTTCTGTGAAAAGAGATTGCGTTGTGTGAAATTCGGCAAGGACCATGCTTCGAAAAACCAAATAATGTGCAAGCTGAGTGTGCCCTCTGCCATGAGGGTCACACTTCTAACTGGAAGAGTTGTGCTGTGTACCAGCACATTGTAAGCCAGCACTCTCCAAGAGCTAGCATTCGCAAACTTGCCCAATTAGTGCCAACAATATTGGTTGTTCCAAATATGTCATTTGCTGATGTGATCCCTGGGGGAAGCAACAGTACATCAGGAACCGCAACAGCAGCTTATGCATCAGACGCAGCAACAACAGCAGGAGCCTTTTTAGCAGCAACTACAATACAAACAACAAAAACTGCAGCAACAGCGTCAGCAAGTAAAACCAATTCTGTGCCAGAATTCTCAACTAGGCCAATATTAACTGTCATATCAACAGTGGAAACAAATGCAGCAACAACAACAATCACAGCAACTATGACAACAACACCAGCAGCAAGCCCAGTTGACAACGGAGACCAAGCTTGGTGGCCAAGCTGTAGGATAGTCAGTGACAACAGCAGCTAGCTCAGACAGCATCGGATGCCAAGTTTGATGCTTTACTGACCAAGCTTGAAAAGCTTTATGATATGCAAGTGCAGATTATGAACATCATATCTGCCCTCACCTACCCATTTTTAGCAGCAATATATTCGTCACTCCAACAGCATCCCATTTTGCACCAAAATGATGGTTAGTGAAAAACACTTTCTCTTAAAAGTATCTTTGATGAGCTTGTCCTCCTCCTCACCACCGTCTTTGGGTCCTTCTCAGAGGAAGGGCACTTGCGGATTGTATTGCTGGCTCTAACATACAAATCCTTGCTACTGTTGCTCCCACGCACTACCCCTGTAGTAGGAATCTGACATCTACAGCAATCGACTTTGCAGCTACCCAGTATCTCATTCTTAGATCATACTAGCTCGGACGCTACTTCATGGTTGAGGTCTGGGACGAGCAAGCGAGTATCCGCAGTATTTATGCGGGTGTACAACAGGGCAGTGTCCTTGGGCCTGACTCGTACACACTCTGCACCGCTGATTTGCCAGCACAAGTCGCTGACAATATTTTGCTAGCCAAATACGCCGATGACACCGCTTTCATCGCCAGCTTCTAAGATAACTCAGGAATTTCTGGATGGCTTCAGCTGCACAACTTGGTCATACCATTACCTAGGCATGATTTTGAACAGGAGACTTGCCTGTCGAAAACACATTGTCAAAACTGCTGCCACTTGTAGTCAAAAACTGAAGAAGTTGAACTGGCTTATTCGGAACAGTAGTCAAGTTAGCATAAGTAACAAAGTTACCATCCTGGACATATGGCATTTCCCTATGGGGCACCGCCGCCGAGTCAAACATCTATCTCATCCAGAAAATGCAAAACTCTGCCCTCCGTCAGATAGTCAATGCTTCCTGGTATGTGCGGAATGATGTCATATCTAGGGACATGAGAAACCTCTCAGTCCGTGAGTAGATCAATCTTCATAAAAATTAGCATCTGCTCTTGCAATAAACACCACCAGGAGGAGGTTCAAACGTCTCCACCCTGATGAGCTGTGGGTGCACGAACATAAAAGAGGATCCAGGCTCCGTTTCTGAACTACTCAAACAATTCCCTGCAAATTTTACATAGCCGTTAAGCGGGTGGTTTATTTTTCTTCCTTACATCTAAGAAAAAAAAAAAGGTCGTCTGAGCGTAAAGAATGGGATTTATATTAAGAACACCAAGTATTAAAAAAAACTTTTCGGCAATATGGTTCTATCTAATAAGAATGTTGTCCTCTAATTGCATTTTTTATGACAAATTTACACTTTTTTAAATTTGCATCAAATAAAATTATTCCTAATGATGCCTTAGAAAATATTAAAACTTTTAAGTACTCTACTGAGCTGCGACTTCCCCCAATTCTTTAGTTGATTTATTTGTACTGAGCTCAACATGTGTTTCCATTAGGGTACTTATGTATCAAAGTCAAGGTCCTTAAATAAAGGACAAACTTTGAATTTATCATATTCCATTTATATAACGAAGACCAAATCAAAGCTACACAGCTCTCTAACTCAAAAACCGAGTGACTAGTTTTGCGTACATACAGACAGACGTACTTGGCTTGATCAATTCGTCTCGTCGCGCTGATCAAGAATATATATATTTAGTGGGATCTACTATGTCTCCTTCTGAGCATTACAAACTTCATAACAAACTGACAATACTGCGTGAAGAGTATAAAAAGGAATATATTCTTTGATTAACTAAATCGTGAATCTTAGCTAAATCGATTAGAACACCTTGCTTATAGCCCCACCAATTGATGTAAACACATTTTATGTTTTGTTTGCAGTAAGTTTTGTTTTACTTTGTTCCACCATATGTATTAATTTGTACAACAAATGTACTTTTATACTTTAAACACTTCACATAACAATAGCAAGAACATAACTCTTTTTATTACAAAATGAACGCGTTCCGAGCAAAAACAAAAAAAAAATAAAAAAAAGGAAAGAAATTTACGTTTACATAAGTTGTTTGAAACTACACAAACACTAAATTACGCTTTAACCGCGAATTTTCGCTGAGGGTAGATGGAGCGCTTGCGAATCTCCTTTAGTGTTTTGCGGTTGGCGTCACGAGGCGAAAGTGCCTTGCGGATAGCGCGTGTTTGCTTTTTGCGCAAATCCAAAGGCTTGTACTTCTTGTTCTTGAAGACTTTGCGCAAATTCTCCTTTTGCTTTTGGTGCATCACAATGTACACGCGTGCGATAGCCTTACGGACTACGCGGCTGCAAATAAACAATTGCAAATAATTAATACAATTTGTAATAATAACAATAACAACAATGGCAAAAACAAATGATTTGATTTACTTACATTTTGGAGAGCTTCGATGGAGCACCACCGGTAACCTTAGCGACGCGCAGGTTAAGCAACTCATTCTTTAGCTCATCGAGCTGCTTGGTGAGCTCTTTCTTGTCTTTGCTACGCAATTCGGAGCACTTAACTTTCACCTATACAAAGTTGATTGAGAAATAAAGACACAATTTAACATTCACTTGCAATAAATCAAGTACACGCAAAAATAATATCAATTGCAATAAATACATGATTTTTTTAATGTATTTCATAAATTTCCAATCAATTTACACAATGGATGCACAATATTTTTATAGATTTATTAAGAGCATTTGCAAAGAACCAACCATTTTTACTGCTTGTCAAGTCAAAAAGAACCACAAACAGCAACACTAAGAGAAATGTCAAAATTGTTAGAGTTTCATGGCAATGAGCTTTATGATTACTCACGTCATGTACATTACAGTTGCAATTCTTTTGGTATTCAAATACTCGATACATGTCGATTTCTATATATATTTCAATGAAAATAATTTATACAACGAAAAAGTCAAAGTTTCGACATTGAGCAAATGAATAAAAATTAATTTAACTTCCATTTTAAATATACTTACACTAGATTTATTAGTATTATCAGAAAATTAAGATTAATTAAATCGATAAGTAAATCGATTAGGCAGACCGTATGAAAGTAAATTTTAAAGAAATAAAATTTCATTATATGTTTATGATATATGACATATGGTATTTTTAATTAAAAATCTTTCAATAACTTCCGAAAAAAATTGCATTTATATTTCTTTTATTATTTCACTCAATTGAAATTTTTTTTGATTTGACATTTCTCACCATCCAGCCATCGTAAGAAGGAAGTATAGTAACCATTTTCTTGTTTGTTATCGTTATCAAGAGTATGACTATTCACTTGTATTCGTTGATTTCGTCCCGCACTAGCCGTCAATCGTTTAGATTAATTAATAAACTTTAGAGTAAATACTTTTTTATAAATGTAATTGTTTTTTTTATACATACAACTATATACAAATATACAAAAACAACTGCTGACGTTTATTGTGATATTGCGCATTAAATTGAATCAAACAAACAAACAATATAATACAAAACAAACAACTGCTTACAAATAAAATAAATATCTACTAAATAACAAACTGGTGTCATTTAAATGGTAAATGCAAAAACAAAATACATATGCATGTGTGTATTTATGTGAAATGTAACATTATTTATTGTAATATCAAAAATAACTATTTTTGTGTATTTGCCTGTGTATGTGTGACTAATTCATAAATCAAAAAACTGTAAATTTGCAACAGCAGACAGCAACGCATTTAGTGGCGGCAGCATCATCTCAGCTCAGTCAGTTATTCAACACTTACTCACTCGTTCTCTCATTCACTCAATAATATAAAGGTGTGTTGCTGTTGTTTTGCTTTAGTTGTTTTTTTGTTTTTCTTTTTTTCTTTTGTGGCTTGTTAATTTATCGGCATTGGTTGTCTATTTGTGCACGGCGATCTAAGTGTGTGTCCGTTTGTGTTCTGTGCATGAATGTTTCAAGTGTTTGTGTATGTGTGTGTCGTAATAACGCAAATTTCGTTGCAGCCGAAAGAAGACAAACACACCCTATGTCGGTGTCGACTAAAACGAATTGAATGCTTGACCAACTAATAGACGGGCGAATGGACGGACAGACGATCGCAATAACGATAAAGCGCTCCGACTTTAATGAGCGAGTGACTGATATTGATGACGGTGACAGTGACTGTGGGACGACTACGATAAAATATGCAAATACCTTATAGTGCGAGCGAGCAGCAAGTGCATTTTCAGCTGTTGTTGTCGTCTTAGAGTGCATGCACTTTGTACGTCGTTATTAAACTTCATGCATGCTATTTTTGCATTTACATATGTAGCTTTTGATGTTCAATAAGTAGCATCTGTTTTTCTTTTAATTGAACTGAACGTGGTCGGTTGTTCGTATTTTAATAAAAATACAAATTATTAATTCTTCTATGTTGTACTTTTTTATTTTAGTCTATGGGCAATATGACAAAGGATTACGATTATTTACTAAAAGTGCTTTTAGTAGGTGACAGTGATGTTGGTAAACATGAAATATTATCTGGATTTGAGGACCCATCTACAGAGAGTCCCTTTTGTAGTGGCAATGGTTTGTTTTACATTATAAAATTAATATATTTCTTTTGCTATATTATTATTTATTTTTTTTTTTTTTTGCAGCTTATAAAATGGCAACAATTTTGCTTGAGGGAAAACGTGTTAAATTACAACTCTGGGATACATCCGGCCAAGGACGCTTTTGTACAATAATCCGTTCATATTCACGCGGAGCTCAGGGTATAATCTTAGTTTATGATATAACAAATAAATGGAGTTTCGATGGTATTGATCGTTGGCTAAAAGAAGTCGAAGAGGTAAGTGCAAATCAAAGGATCGAATATTAATCAAATAACTTTATCGAACGAAGAACAAAATTTTGAAAAATATGTAAGTTCGATCTACATGAGCGAAGTTACCCGCTGTAGTTGATCGGAACAATCCAATACTAATAACCATTTGGAATCAGTTAAGTAAGGAATGACTGATACAAGTAACTGTTTGCAGTTAACAAAATTCTGTGTTCCGAGCGGAGATGTGCCTTTTTCAATGACTTAATTCCGTGTGGGGTATGTACATATTAGAGACCGACCGAAGGTTAGTTTTCGGTTTCGGCAGTCCTTGACCTGGGCGAAACTGTATGTCTTTATGTCTTTAAATTCGAGTGTATTTTCTTGACTCTTCTTCTCCTAAATGGCTGGACCTATTATGATTAAGTTTTTTTTGTTGTACTTGTGTGGTCACCTCGATGGGTCTTGTATGTGGCGCTTTTGTCGTGATACAGGCCAAAGTTTCAACAGACGGATTGCTGATAGGATCCTCAACCTGATGTACGGGTGGTTTCTGAGACTGCGTCAATTGCGATTTAATGGTGTCCAACACCATTCGGATAGCCTTTTAATAAAGACCGATAATATGCAATAAATCTGCGAAGTAATTATGAGCGTAACAAATTTAGTGCAGCTAAAAACAAATTGTACCCTCGCTGATTCTACAAATGATTACAGCCGTCTCTCGAAATTCTGCGTTTTCTCCATTCAAAATAATTTGCCCCCAACACTACCACGGAATTTTTCATTGTTATCTTTCACGTTTTATTAAGTAAAAATGTATAATTTGATGTATAACATTCATGACACCATTTCAAATCATACTTGGTTTTCAATTCCGATAAAAAGCAAATCCGACTTGCTATCCTTGACAGCCCCGAATAATATTTTAACTGTGTCGTTTGAAAACGACATAAATCCGCCTGGAGATATGCCATTTGCAGAACGGTGGAGGTATGTCGTTTTTAAATGACATAATTACGAGCGGTGATATGACGTTTTGAAACGACATAATTCAACCTGAAAAACAGCAACATAACTTCGCTGGTAAAATGTACGGTCAGAGATATGTCGCTATGCACGCACTTAACACGATGAAAAATTACTGAAATATATATGAAATATCTTTAAGACAACTGTTTACGATCATCTTCAGAAGTTTGTTATACAATTCATAGGCAGGCAACTTCGATATGCTGGCGTCTCATGAACTAAGAAAATTTTTTGTACGTCTAAACGACATCGACACAAAATATTCCTTAAATGAAAGTTTGGGTATTCGGATATTTGCTGTCGGCAATTGTAGAATTTGAAGTAATGGCAAAATGCAATGTGTATCTTATATATACAATAAATACAAGACTTCTTGATTGTCCTCTGAGTAGGTCAGCAAGAAAAAATCACTAAGTGAAATTCACAAAGCATCCATTTAGGTCCAGATGTAGCAGCTACGATTTTGTAATTAGTATATTGTACAAATGTTAATACATAGATGTAAACACAAACAAATGTTCATACATAGTTGTGTTTAAAATAGAATCGTAAGAAAATTGTGGTTATTCCATGTGAGAAGTCAAACGAAAGAAATTTCATGCCTCACGCAGATTATTCTTTACCAAATTCTAGTAAAATATGTGTTATTGATGGAAATGATCCTATAAGTAATAACCATCGATCGTTGGCTTCAACAAAAGGTAATTGTTACGAATTACATACATGTGTACTAGAACCTTGCACGAGTCAATGGTAAACCAAAAATTGTCGTCTATCGCTCAAGCAAGTCATGTCCTACACGCGCACTATCAAAAATCACATTATCTGCTCTAGAGCACCATTAAAAAGACTCGTATGGTGTTGTGTATCAATGAGCTAGTTGAATTCGTAAACAAAGGCACTGTACTGCCGAGGCATAGCAGACCGCACCAGACGATACTATACCATTATGAAGTATCATGAAGTATCGTAGTAGATGACACCAGACAACAGTGAGTTTGAACCGTTTGTTTTGTGGCTCGGCAAAGAAAAGCAAATGCAACAATGTTGTGCTGTCATTACATATGTACAAGTAAATTGAATTAAAAAAAATTTAATGCAAAATTGATAAAAATGTATGCTAAATGTGCAATTTAAAAATTTAGTTTTTTTAATCACATACATAACGGAAATAGTAATTATTGATGCGGTAATGAATTGTACTTAAAATATGTTGCTTTATTCTAGTGATTGATGTGATTTCACATTGTTAACGAATGTTAAATTTTACATTTCTAACAAATTTATTGACTTTCCACTTAATGATTTCAAACAATCTCTATTAAAGTTTGGATTGTAATAAAGTAAGTAGCTTAAGAAATTGACTAAGATATTATGCTCGTAATATGTATATGTTAAATTTTATAGCATAAGAAAAGAGAAAAAGTTACAACAGTATAAATTTTACATTAATCTTTGTTTAGTAATTGTTGTTAATTTTCTTTTCTTCTCTTCTCTTTTCTTATCTTCTTTTTTCTTCTCATCTCTTTGTTCAATCACAGCATGCACCTGGTATACCAAAAGTTTTGGTTGGCAATCGATTACATTTGGCCTTTAAACGACAAGTGGCAGCTAAACAAGCCGAGATCTATGCATCACGCAATAATATGTCATTTTTTGAGATTTCACCACTTTGTGATTTCAATATAACAGAATCATTTTGTGAACTTGCACGTATGGCTTTGCATAGAAATGGTATGGAGCACATATGGCGTAGTAATAAGGGTAGGTAACTATTAGATCTGATTGGATTGGATCAATATTATTAATTTATTGTTTGTTTATTTATTTCTTTTTCTTTTAGTACTTTCATTGCAAGAGCTTTGTTGTCGCACGATAGTTCGACGAACGAGTGTTTATGCTATTGATTCGTTACCTTTGCCGCCTTCGGTTAAATCAACGTTAAAATCATATGCATTGACAACAACATCACAATGTTACAATTCATTGACACAAAATTCGAAAAGTCGAAATCGTTGCAAGACTCCAACAAGCAATAGCCGGAATAGTTGCGCCATCGCGTGATCCCAAGCGAATAATGAAGACAAGTTTATTTTATCAAAAGCATTTTTTATGATGATAACATAAGGCCAAGTCAGTAAAAACATCAAGGTGATGATGATGATGATGATGATGATGATGCTGATGATGGTGATATGCTGTGCTGATGGTAAAGTGGAGAAAAAGTAGAAGTTAAAACAAATGTAAGGGAAATATGAATATGCCTATAAGAATATAACATGAATAATAAGAAAGAATAGAACTGAGAGAAAAAACACAATAATATGAATAACTAAATTAAATCATAAATACTAATTAATTAATAATGAATATGAATACGTCGATTAAATATTTAATACAATAAAAAAAAAAAACCACTGGTAAAATGGGAACGAAGGCCGAATGGAGGGACAGAGGAAGGAAGAAACTGATCTGATGATAGCATCAAGGAAGTCAAGTGGAGTAGAGAGGAGAAAATTAGGCAGTTTTATGGCTCATAAAAAATCATAAAACATAAAGATGATAGATGGTTGAATGCATGAATGATGGTTGTTATACTACATACTTATGTTGGTCTATTATAGGAAGATTTAAGTCGCTGCCTAAGCAAACACAACAAACACATACACACACACACACACACACACACATAAATCCACACATCCACATACAAAGAAACATTCTTAAAACTCTAACAAAAAATAACAATGAAAACTATACGAAATGAAACTGATTAAAGAAAATATGAATACAAATTATTTTGTGGGAATCTGAAAAGAATGGAGAACATTGAACATGAACCTAAATAAGAAATTTAATGAAATGAGACGAAAAGCAAGAAGTGGAAGTATTTATTTTGACAGCATTAATATTTATTGAATATGAAATATATATTTTTTTTCTATTAATATTATTATTATTATTATTTACTTGTAATGCTTTTTATTGTATAACTTTCTATGTATAATGACACTGTTGTTAATATATATATTTTTTTTTGTATGTATAATAATTAATAAAATAATTATGATAATAATTTAATATTAATATTATTTTTAAATCTAAAAATGCGATCAAAGTTATTATTATAACGAGATGAAAACAGAAATGATGACATGAATGAAAATAAAGCAAAAAAAAAAAAAAAACAACAAAGGATTGATACCAATTTAATTTTATTATTTATTTATTTATTTATAATCCCATAATATTTTATTACAGTTCACCAAGCTTTGTTTACATTTTTTATAAAGTTGTAGTTAGATTTGCTAATATTACAAATAAGAATGATATTTTCTGATATTATATATGTCTTAAGAATATCAGGTATTCGTAAGGAAAAGTAACAATAATTTTATTATTATTTTTTATGTTTTTATTTAACTTAATTTTCTATTATTTTTATTTAATTTGTATTTTGTGTGAGTTGAAATGAAGAGAAATTAACACCACCAAAAAAAAAAAAAAATAATAATAATATTACATTTTATTGAAATTATTTAAATATTGAAAAACAAATGCACAGAAAATGGTGCATACATATATACAAATCTACATATACAGTGGCGAGCAAAATTGAGTAAATGTTGGTATTTTTTATACATTTTGGTTTGTAGGAGGCAATCGGTTCAATAGAAAATTATGAAAAACCTTCTAGGTAATCATTACTTTAAAATGAATTTGTGGACATCATGTCCATGTCCATTCTTAAGCATGACGTTACCAGATACAGTCAGAAAATCATACTGCGAGTAAAACCAAAGATTTAGCTGTTAGAATACTTATATTTCAGACCTCAATCCGAGGCCATTCGATAGAGCACCCACTACGGCAGACTTACCTTGGGTTATATTGCAACAGAAATGGAATAGTGTTAATGTGTAAAAGTGACTTAACATTTATTCAATTTTTTTCGCCACTGTATATATACATATATCCATATGTATTTCGTTTTATTTTGCATAAAATCAGAGAAAGCTAAACTATGCGGTAAGCATACTAAGTTTGTGATAGCAGCATTTAAACCAACAACGACAGATATATTGATGTATCGTATGTCGTCCATGTGTTTATTTTTTAAGATTTTCTATCTCATTCTATTTGCTTGTACTTATTCTTTCTCTCTTTCTGGTTCACAAAGTATTGACCCATTTATTTTTTTGTTTAAATCTGGTTTCAAGTTGCATATATTATCATAATCAACAAAAATTCACTCTTCACCATTCACACTGTGTCTGTGTCCTTCCGTTCTTATGCAAACTAGTCCCTTAGTTAGGAAGATATTGAGTTGAGATTTTACACATGGCCCTCATATAAGGTAAGCCTATTGTAAATTAAATGGCTTTGCGAGTGTCGAAAACTTTTTGAGGGTTAGATATGAAATCTTTGAAGTTTGTCATTTCAAATAAAATACATGTATTATAGGGATATTGATTTGGTGGATGTTCTATCTCCATACATATTATTTTTTATAGGTATATTAAATTGCATTTATTTACAATATATTGTAGTATACAATAATTTTTGTGTGGAATGGAATGGTATTTCGGTTTGAATGTATGAAAAACTTTCAAATTTCTTACTTTTCTATAATGTAAAGGGTATAAAATCATCGATGACGCCGAATTTAATATAATTTCTTACCTTTGTTGTTTGAATTAAAATAGATTATTAAGTGTATATCATTTGATGTGAGTCCAAGTATTAGTTATTTATTTATTTAGGCATATTAATTAATCAGATATCCAAGTTCAAGTAAAACAGGGTTTAGAGGATATTTGGTTAATTGCTTACAGTCGGAATCTAGAACATGATTATACAAATTATTATGGAAATTGTTCAATCAATTGATTTCCAAAAATTGTCTATGATAACCATTAATGATAATTAAGATAAACCAGTAAAATGCATATATTGAGTTAATATATTACAGGTTTCTCTACTGAAGTGAAGGGTGAAAGTGATTGGAAGATCAATGATTTATATTACAATATTAAGATTATGATTATGAGAAAGATTAACATGATGAAAATGACTTAAAAACTTTTTGAGTCTTTGATCAGAAATTAAAGTACATATGAAACATTTAATCGATTTAGGAATTGCCATTAAATTGATTCAGCCTTAATGATGATTAGGCCTATGAATGAATGAATGAATAATCGATGTCAGAGCATTTGAAGATTTAGGAACAGTTTTCAAATGTCTTCAAATCGGTACAACTTTTTTTTTTTAAGAATGGATATCAGATCGCATTAGTCGATTGAGTATTATAAAGATATTCAAGATACATATCTATTGAAATATGCAAAATTTTTTAGGAAACTTCGATTGTAAAAATCCTTTATGAAGAACGAACATGTAGATAATGCATAAGCTAAACTACAGGAGAAAGCGACATGGGTCGAGCCGTCCTCAAGTTATGGGATGACATACATGCGGCAAGTCATTTTTATAAATATATGTAGATATATTTTTATTATGTAAACATGTCATATCATAGATTGTCCATTTACAATATGTATTTACGAATATTATTAAGTATATAAAATAATTGTTATCATTACTATTTTGTTTTTATACTCTTTACACAGTGAATATTATTATAAGTTTGTCATGAAGTTTGTAATGCGCGGAAGGAGACATAGTAGATTCCATTAAGTATATATATTCTTGATCAGCGCGATGAGACGACTTGTTCTAGACATGTCCGTCTGTCTGTCTATCTGTGTCTCTGTCTGTATGTATGCAAAATTGTCCCTCAGTTTTTGAGCTAGAGAGCTGCACGAAGCTTTCCTTTTACTATACGCAGTACCTTTGTTGGAATCAGCCAAATTGGACCATTAGGAGGGTCCATACAAACGCCTACTCAAGTTCATGTTCTTCTTATTAGCAAAACTTTTGTGTTTTATCAGCTATCATCTTGAAATTTGGACACAATATCCATCAAGATCATAGGATTACTGGATCGCTTAGCTTTCTAGCGGATGCGTGAAGAGTATTACATTTTCGGCATTATTGTAGTTAGTCATTAAATTATACTGTCGCAAAATTATATTAAATATTCTTGTTATTGTTATTGAATATAAACTTGGGGCGATTATATCGTAGTGTATATATATTAAGGTGTTAACATTTTGCTTTGAAAGTCATTAGGGTGGAGCCCCTCCCGTTGATGTCGTTTTACGCCCTGGATAATGATGGTCTGTTTGGATTTGTTTGCGGCGTCTGTTGATGACGGTTGCAGCATTCAAAGATTTTGTCGTGCACAGTGGGTATTCTCAAGTCTTTGTGTAAGATAGTGTAAATACGTAGTTCGCCGATTTTTCTGCGTTTGTTCTAATGTTCTAACACTTGGCCCAAGTGGAAGTAAACCTGTAGTGACTCTGAAGCTTCTTGAGCCATGTAAAATAAAAATTTGGAGAAAATGGATCGATAAAATAAATTGACTCAATGGTTATCAATTTTTAGAAAGATATTTTTATAAGTATCTCAAACAAATCCTGAACTGATTATTATGAGAAAATAGCATGTTCATTATCGATAGATCAAACTTCAGTAGGTATATTCGTAAAATATGAGAGATAATAAAAACTAATACAAACCGGGGCTACCTGTATGTACTCAAATGTGCACGTCCATAAACCCTTGTTTTTTTATAACAGACTATCATGTCATGAAAATCTCTACTGGGAATATTATTTTGGGCTTCAGGCCCAGAAACTTCATCAACTGAAATAGTGACCGTAACAGTTTACTCTGGACTTACGCAAATCTTGTTGAATAATCTCTTTATATTTGAGGTTAGGGAAAGTTGATATATGTACATATGTTACATATGAGATTAATGAGTTCTTGAAAGACTTTATCTTAACTCTTGAGTATCATTTAAAACAACTGAAAATTGATCAGATCAGATCGGATTCATTATTCTTTTAAATAACATCAGTGATTCATTTCACTATTTCCTCTTCATAAGAAAACACACATAAGTAGTACGGGTATATAATAGAATAGAGTTCATATGAAATGAATAGTTTTGAATTTGATGTGTTGAAAACTTGCTTGCTGCCTTCATATGTATACCTATGTCGTTGTCTCGTGTATAGTCCGGGGCTATGTGGGCCAACTAAGTTAACTAGACTTTGATAACACAAAAAAAAAAAAAAATAATAATAAAAAAAAACAAATAAAAGAAACAAATGTATTGCAATCAATTTTAAACTTGATAGTTTTCGAAATCAAATCGCCCAGAAATGGTTTAATGCATTTCGTTTTCGATTCAGCTGGGATGCTATGCCTAGGCTTAGTTATGAACGAGTAACTGAGTGACTAGATTATGTGTGAGATGTGAGTGTGGGAGCAAGCAAAGTCTCGGGAGAGCATTAAAAACAAGTTGGTTTTATTTTTTTTTATTTTATTTTATTTGTTTTGTTGTCTAAACAGATTACCAAATTTATTGTTTTTCTTTATTTCTCTTTTGTTAAATGTTTGTTATTTTTTTTTTTTTTTTTTTGGCATTTTTGTTGTGTCTTTATCTTCTGGTAAAACAAATATGAATGAATCTTAATTTAGAAATTGTTATTAGTGAACCAATTAACGAGTTTGATAGAAATATAGACTATGGTGACATTAAACAAGAGTAACAAAATCATATAACAACACCAAACGATTAATAATTTGCAAAGAGGTCGCCTCTTTGGTGGTTTGTATTTATTGCCGAGTTCCTCCATAGTGTTTCCTCAAAATTATCTGCTTCTTTTCGATATTTCCTAGTCTCTGAATTAATTCTATTTGTTCCTTAATTCTTTGTATCCTTAGTTTAATGTTCCAGTTTTTTCTTGATTTCGTGGTTGCGGTAAAAAAGAAGGGATCTAAAAAAGAAGTTCATATGGAATTAGTAGAAAAAAAATGAATGGAGGAATCAAGAATCGGGTCATGGCATGCAAATGGTGTTGAGTCCCTGAACATAATTCATTTTGATGAAACCTAACATAATCGCAACCTATGGTTGTAGACACAAGCGTTAGACGCCGAGTGAGGAAGGCCCGACAGTTGTGTTAATAGGGAAGCGGTTGATAGATGAAATTTTTTTACTGAAGATGTAATGCTATGCGAAAGGGATTGTATATTGTAGTGATATCGAACACATTGTATTAAAAAATTCCATGAGGAGTGATAATCAGCGCTCCTGAACGATTCTCATTCCTAAAATCTAAATTGCAACAATTTTTGGGTTCGAATAATCAACTGTTGTGACCATTCCTAGCTTAACATATGTGTTGCTTATAACGTCTGATGGCTCGACTAATAAATTAAGGTGTTTTGAATGCATCCCATAATCGTTTTAAGGGTCCTTATAAAATATCTTATCTTATATTATGTGGGAATTTACTTACATTATTTTCTGCTGGTTCCTTTTTCCAAAATTATTTATATTTTATAGTAACAAATCAAGTGAAAAAAATTATTTGATAAGGTATTGATCGAATCGAGTGACAGAGACTAAATGTAAAATTGATAGATTAATCGAATTTCAAGTTTCATTTAAATTTATATAAAATTGGAATATGTATATTCCCTATATACTTTGAACACGCAGGATCGATTTTGATGAAATTTTCATATCAAATCGGTTTGTGAAGTTTTGCCAATTTTTACCCGATCTATGAAAGTTTTGTATTCACAAACGTTATATATATGTATATGTTATATGACAATTTTTGTCTAAACAAAGCATTAATAAGCATGTAAGTATATAGTATTCTTTCATAAGGTGGTCAAAACTGAGAGCCTGGTACACACAGAGAAGTAGACAGACGAATGCATAGTTTTCTCATGGGTGCCTGGAATTGTAGGATATCTTAATGAATAAATTTAAAAATTGTAAATATTAAAATCTCAGTGGGATTTTTTAATTTCTTGAGATAATGTACGAATACAAGATATCGTTCCTAATCGGAGCATAGGGCGGAAACAAAAGCTCTCCAATGGTTTCTATCAGTTGCTAAGTATCTTAGCTCATTCAAAGTAGCTATGGCTCTGCTCTCATTGTGGACGCACCGTGGACGTATTCATGTTTGACGAGGACGACCCCTTCTTCGGTTGCCCTGCGGATTCCATTGGAAGGCCATCTTCGCAATGTTCTCATCTTCTCTTCGTAAAGTGTGGCCTATCCAACTCTATTTCATCATCCTTATTAAGTTAAGTTTATTTTATCCAACTGGTCAATTATTTTCTTAGGGTGAAAATATAACTCTGGATGGACAGATATGGCTTAATCGCTTCTTCTCGTAACGATTTTCATTTCTTTATACACTTAATGGGCATGTGGCTCTAAATGAATGTAACAAACATTAAACAAATGGTGTAAAAGCCATTTCCACTAATTTCGTTGTAATATACAATACATATCTTAAATTTTTTTGTTTTATTGATATTTTTCTTTATATAATAAATAAAAGCAATAACAGAACCGGCCCCTAATTTTTTTCTTTACTTTTTCTTCGATTCACTCACTCACTCGCTTGCTTTACTCTTTTGTTATTGTAGTTTTTCTATGCTCTTCTGCTATGTTTCTAATTGTTGGCATACTTTGTGACCGATCGACGCATCCCATCCCATCCATTTATCCATTCACCCGACCGATCGATGACGAAAGCAATGAATTTATGTTGTGCTTTTTGACTTTTCAATCTTGTTGTTGTTTTTATAGTTTGTAGTTTTTGTAGTTGTTATGGGGAAAAAACGCATTAAGCAAGTTTCGGAAGAGACAAAGCAGTGGCGCAGAGGCAAGCAAAACATCAAGCATCATCAGCATTTTTATCATTGGATGCTCGGTCGGTCAACTGCTGCGTCGGCGTAATAGTTTTGTTTTTTTGTGTATAAAAGCAATACGCATCTAGAGAGAAGTCATCAGTTAAACACTTCAGTCCTTCAGCTTCGTGAAGTTCCATAGATTTCGTCTTAAGCAAGAAACTTCCAGCATGAAGGTAAGAAAAATCCTACATTCGTTAAAATGTACATCTAAATAATGTGCCTGTTGGTGTGAAATGTTTCAGGTCTTTGTTTGCATTTTGGCCACTTTGGTTGCTACCTGCGCTGCCGGTTTTATTGGCGGTGGTGGTGGTGGCGGCGGTGGAGGATATAGTTATGGCGGTGGTGGTGGTGGCTCCGATCATGGCCATGGTGAAGTTAGTACCGTACAAGTTATACATGAGGAAGCTCAAGGCGGCCACGGCGGTCACGGCGACTTTGATCATGGACATGGCGGTCATGGAGGTGGTGGTCACCAGGAAGTTAAAACCGTTAAAGTTATTCACGAAGAAGCCGGTGGACATGGCGGTCATGGCGGTTACGGTGGTGGTGGTGGTGGTCACGGTGGGTACTCTCACGGTGGCGGCGGCGGCGGTCATCAAGAAGTGAAAACCATCAAGGTTATTCATCAAGAAGGTGGTGCTTCTCATGGTGGTTACTCTGGAGGTCATGATCACGGACATGGTGGTGGTCATCAGGAAGTTAAGACTGTCAAGGTTATTCATGAGGAAGCTGGTCATGGCCATGGCGGTGGTTTCGGTGGCGGTCATGATCATGGACATGGCGGCGGTCATCAGGAAGTTAAGACTGTTAAAGTTATTCACGAGGAAGCTGGTCATGGTCATGGCGGTGGTTTTGACGGTGGTTTTGGCGGCGGTCATGGAGGCGGTCATGGTGGCGGAGAAGAAGTTAAAACTATAAAGGTCATTCACCAGGAAGGAGGACATGGAGGCGGCCACGGTGGATATGGTGGTCATGGAGGCCATGGTGGTGGTCACCAGGAAGTCAAGACTGTTAAGATTATTCATGAAGAAGCTGGTCATGGTGGTGGTTTTGGTGGTGGTCATGGAGGCGGACACGGTGGCGGAGAAGAAGTCAAAACTATTAAGGTCATTCACCAGGAAGGAGGACATGGAGGCGGACACGGTGGATATGGCGGTCATGGAGGTCATGGTGGTGGTCACCAGGAAGTCAAGACTGTTAAGGTTATTCATGAGGAAGCTGGCCATGGTCATGGCGGTGGTTTCGGTGGCGGTCATGGTGGCAGTCACGGTGGTGGTCATCAAGAAGTCAAGACCATCAAGGTTATTCATCAAGAAGGAGGTGGTTCACATGGTGGTTTCTCCGGCGGTCACGATCATGGACATGGCGGTGGCGACCATCAGGAGATTAAGACCATTAAGGTCATCCATGAGGAGGGCGGTCATGGTGCTGGTGGTCCAAGTCACGGTTACTTGCCACCAAGCGGCTGGGAGTAAGCAACCATTTGCGAAGCAAAGCGAGACCCACACACGCAAGGCCCGCTCTGACTCTGTGATTTATCATCGTGTCATTAACGTTTGATTATTTTTAAGGATTTTTTTTTCGTAGCTTTTAAGTCATATCATCACTTGTTTTTTGTTATAACAGTTCAATACATGAAAATTTTTATAAATTTTTTTTTTTTTTTTTGGCGGGGTTTACTTGTCTTATGGGGTTCCACCTTATGTTCATAATTAGAGCGTTTCCACAGAAGTATAGAGATGTGAAGGGATATATTAGAGAGAATGAGATAATTGGGTTCCTAAGATTTATAGTATACATTTCTAGTTAGAGCTACGTAAATATTTATTCTGTGAGACAAGATAGAATAGAATTTGAAATCTTGACCAACTTCTTTTTCATTTACTAATTGTCTTCTGAAAAGAAAAACTCCATAAAAATGTATAGCACGTAGAGCAAGTAATGCTCCGTATTTTATTAATTCGAAATTTATTTTCGTTATCCGAAACCAACTTTCATAAGATTTAAAACAAAAAACAATTGAAATTGATATTAATTTTTAGTAGTCCTAAAGGAAATGAAGTAAATGTATTGTAAGTTATAAATTGACCCCAATAACTATTTATAATTCAGGAAATTTGAAGAATGACTTCTTTAAGCGTTCAATTTCATCTTTTATCAACAGGATTTGAAAGATCCACGGAACATCAACTAACCTAGTCAAGAACTTCGCCTGTAACATATGCAGTAAACATATCATTGTAAAAGTGAATCGATTAATTCATTATGATTCGAAAAACAAAATCGAAATCCTAACGGTAAGTAAGTTTAACAATATTTATTTAGTATAGGATGGACAGGTTGTTGAAGATCCCAGAATCCATAGTCAAGACTGATCTTAATTTGTGAAATTGATCTCAGGTATGTAAAATTTAGAATGCAAAATTTCGAATATTGTATGTCAAATTTAGAATATTATCAACTTACTGATGCATAGCCATAAATTAAGAAGGAAACAATTTCCCTTACGACCAAAATTATAAAAGTCCATTTCATAATTTAATAGCGTTAGCGTTCAAAATTCCATTCAAGTTACAATTTCACTAAGTAGGGAGTTATGTCCTTAAGTGCAGCTTAAAGAAAATGAAATACCTTAAGGTACATGTAACTTTGCTAAATATGTTATCTAGGCTTACAACTTTATTATTTATTTAGTACTAATATCAAATACTAGACTTAATATACAAGTTTAACAAGCACTAGCTACTGGGCCCTTCGACTCGTGATTTAATTATATCTAAGTCTTATATATTTATGTCTCAGTGCTTAAAAAGATTATTAAGCTTTAGAAATGTTAAGGGATGAAGGAGTTGTTAATGATTGGGAAGGAATTTGGGAACCAAAAAAGAAGGCCCTGTTGCTCTCCAAGTACTGGCAGGAGTCCAGAAGATGGTTTACTGTGAGATTCGCGCCATAGAGAAGGCATGGTGGACGGGCTGTTTCGTTGAGAAGATGTTTGTGGGTATCCTGTGAATGCACAATGTGCAGGCGAATAAATGTACCGCTTATCCGTCTCAATAAATTGGCGGGTAATGTTATTTTAGAACATGTCGGGTTGATGCCAGTATACCGATGATTGAATTGTGCCCATTCAGACAGCTTCTTTGATCGAAGGTGACATGTGACGAGGTTCTTTAAATCCTTGCAGTTAGCCGGGGTAAGAAGTAAGACGGTGCGTTGCTGAAATGCCGAGCAACCATATTAGCACAGATGCAGATTTTTTGGATTTCACGAATCGTCTGGTCGTTGCAATTGCGGTTTTGAATGGCTAACAGGGCGGAAAGGCAGCCGAGGCCGAGCAGATTACAAAGTTACTGCTATTGTGAACAGCAAATTGACAGGCTTTTAGAATAGGAAAGGCCTCTGCAATGAAGATGGAGTTGTACAATGACTACGACAGCACAAGCCGTGGAGCCATCAGTTTTGGTTCCATCAGTATATAACCACTTTTTGTTACCCAGCATAGGAAACGTACCACATATTCGGAGCTAGTGGTTGTGTTCTTAACTCAACTGTGAAAACAGGTGATGACATTTGGCTGACTTCGAGCCCAGGTTGGCAAGGGGATAATGATGTTGGAGAACTGTGGTGGAGGCAGTTCTAGGTGCTTGCAATACATTGCACATCGCCTGATGGTAGAGGCATATTTCTAATGTCGTTTTTGTTTAAAGATTCCGGTGAAATCCTTTTCTAGCAAACGGTTGGATGTAACATACAGCTTGGGGATTAATTGCATATTAGATGCTACAATTCTTTCCTTGATTCTGTGTAGTCCAGCATCCGCCAGAGTGCAGGTAGTGGGGGAAGTAGGATATGCATTAAATGAACTTCGTACAGCTGCGTAATATGGAGGAAGTATCTTCCTCATTTGGGACTTAGTACACCAACCAAAGATGGGAAGGCCATAATCAATTTTGGAGAGCATAAGGGCACGGGTTATATAAATGATGATGTTTATGTAGATATTGGTGTATTAGAACTTAAAAATTTAATGATGTTAAGTCTAGATTCTAGTTGTTTTCTTAAGTTAATACAGTGTTGTTTAAATAGAAATTTCGAGTTGAAGTCCAATGTGGATGAAACTTCTTAAAGAGAAAATATCTATCTTATATTAAAAACGTGTAGGAAATATTGGGTGTTTGGTATCAAATCAGAATTCAATATAAAAAATGAAATTCTACTCTGGTCTGGTCATATGTCATGCAACTTTGGAACATTACAAGGAACTCAAATATTTAAATTTTGCAACGTTCCCATATATTAGTTACAATATAGTTTTATTGAAAAAAAGAAAGTAAAATATTTATTTACTTTATTTAACAGCATTAAATCTAATATGTAAAGCAAAATTTAACAAAAATTTAATGAGTGACTAGCTGTTAGGGTCTTTCACTCGCGATTTAAAAACATCTGTGGTCTAGATTTTTATGTTGGAATTTGTAACATTATTATACGAGTATACATATATTTTGGAGATGTTTGCGATAATGGGATTGGAAACCATGGAGAAAGGCCGTAATGCTTCACAAGTTTTTGCTGGAGTCCAGAAGATGATTTACTTTGAGATCGACTCTGCAGGTGGACGTTAAGTTGGTGACAGGGCTTATTCTTTAACACGTTGAGTTGATTGCAGAGTAACGGTGGTTAAACTGCGCTCATTAAGTAAGCTTCTGTTTTCGAAGGTGACAGTAAACGAGGTTATTTAACTCCTTGGGGCTGGCGGGTGTAAAGGTGTGAGACGTGGCGGTGCTGATATGCCGGGCTTAATAATAAAAAATTTAATACCAAATATGTAACATATGTATGTTATTAACTTTCGAATTAAACTATTATAAGATATAAAGCATATATGTATCTACATACTACATATACCATATACGTATATAGGTACATATATATATGTATACAGAGGAAGAATTTCGAAATTCGAAAATAAAATTTTGTATAAATAACATTTTATTTTTGTTTAAAATTAAATCCAATTTTGTATAGAATTAATGAGTCAAAGAAAGATAAAAAAGAGGGAAAGGAAAAATCAAAACTTAAAAAAGATTTCAATAGATGTCTTTCTATTAACATAAAATGGAATTAGGTAATGAAATGCATAAAAACATATTATTCGTTTTATATGTAGTATGTTACAACATAATGTTTTAATATATGAAAATCTCAATTGATAAATTGATGATAAAATTTTATAATAACTTAGCATAATCTTATATGAAAGTCTTATTGGGATTAATTCAATGTGGGGAATTACAGCAATTCCTTTACATTTGCTTTACTTTTTGTCTGTCAACGTAGAGAATCTCTCATTATTCTGAATATTTAAGATTTTGAAAAAACTTTTTATAAGAAGATCTGTTTCTTTTTAAATTTATTTAAAGAGTTTTTTTTTTTAGTGAAACGGAAAAGAATTTGAAATAAAATAACAATGTCACTAGGAAAGTTTTCATTAAACTATCATGAATTGTCGGTTGAAATTTTTTTATTTATTATATTGAATATGGTACATAAATATCTCCCAAAGGGTGGTCTTTGAGACGAAACTGATCAATATGATAGAAAGGTATCTGGTCACTTGGCTATTGAATAAATGTCAGTTGGGTTCAGTGCAGATAAAATTTGTGGTAAATCCCATAAATATGTATGAACTTATGTATGGTATGTATGTTTCCTGATTACAAAATACTCAACATTGGTTACCGAATTTGGATTCCCAATAACAACTCATTCTCTCTTTAATTTTTGTTAAGATGTTTATACACTAAAATTCTTTAGCTTTCGTAGATTTAACATAAATAATTTTCTTATTTTTGTAATATTTAAATAAGTTTATTGCTTAAAAACTATATAGACAGACACATAATACTATGTATAATAAATAAATGCATAAGTTAATTTGAAGTTTCGCTTTATGTCTGTCCATTGGTCTATTGATCCATTTCCATTTACAGTTCCCGGCCACAACACATAAGTTTGATTAAGGCAAATTTATGCGCAAAAGGTTTGTGTTTGTTACCGATGCCGATGATGCCGATGATGCCGATTCCGATGATGCTGACGACGACGATGTCATCATATTTAACGTTGAAACTTTTGGTTGCAGTTACAATTGTTGTGATGGATTTGTATGACAATCATGCAAAGGTAGCGGACTTGGTGTGGAATAATAACGACGATTTGCAATCCCTTCATGATCTTCATGAAATTGAACATCTAACAGGAACTCACCGTCATCATCATAGAGATTATATTTCTTGATATTGTTTTTGTTGCTTGGCTCTAGGCGTAAGTGTTTATTACGCCATGTTTTTGTGGGTTTAGTTGTTGGCGATTGATACTTTTGTCGCTTTGTTAATTGTGGCTTCAATAGCTGATATGTGGAACCTTTCGGTATTAGCCGAGAGAAACGTTGTCTATGTTGAGCGTGCATATGCTTAAGAATTCCGAGTGGCAATAATATATCCGATTCAAAAGGTAAAAATCCACGAGTGCGTACTTTAATAATATGTCGCCGGATATTTGATACCGGCGGCTGTAACGGTGGCCACATAGCAAACACAGCAACACCAATATAACAAAGTAAATAAAATAAAACTTTAAGCAACATAATGGTGGTGATCGACGAAAAAGTTGAATCTATGTTAATGACATGCCAATATTTAAGATATTTTAAAACTTCACTTTACTTATGTCAAAATATTTCCAATTATTTTTTCGCATTTCAATCTTTATTCCGCTTTATTTTCAAATATAATACTACTTTGTGTGTATGTAACCTTAAGTTCACTTTGGACACAAAAACTGCCAGCTGAAGATGAAGATGAAGTGAGTTTCAGTCAATGTCAATGAATGAGAGAAGTATGGTACTTACAATACTAAGCCAGTTCAATGTCAATGAGTGTTGTTGAGTGAATGAATGTGGAGTGTCTTTGCCTGTTTAACTAAATGTAATGCAAGCATATATGAAAAAATACAATAACTGAGAGTGAGAACTTCTCTTTTCTTTGACAAAAGCATAGAACAGAGGTTCTTAAACAATGAACCATTATCATTACCTGTCCTTCAGCGGCAGGGGCAATAAGAGAAGTTTATTTTGGAACTAAAATTAGATTAAACGCAGGAAACAGTGAATTGATTCAAAAAGAAACATTTTTCAATTTGTATACATATGGGTAACAAACCATCATAATTTTGAGACAGACCCTGTAAAATATTTTATATTAAGTATACATATTTATTTTATTTTAAATTTTATACTATTCAAACATTATTGATATCTTTTAATATAACCCATTTCTTCTACTACAAAGTATTGCACGAATATGATTGTATTTCATAAACTGCTCGGTTTGAACATACTTGGTCTCAGCGTATGATGATGTCACAGAATAAATTTGAAGTAATTTCATAAATAAACTAAATTAAGCTATAGGAATTTGGTTTTTCAATTGTATTTCATGGCAAATAGGTATGTTATTACAAAGACAGATAAATAGATATATACTCTTGAGAGCTATGGAATGAATTCGAAAAGAAACTTTGTATACTCATTGCAAACTAACCAAATGTAATACAAGTATGAGCACATTGTATAATATGCATATCTATTAATAATATATAACAAATTAAAACTAATTCCAAGAAAAAAAAGTGAATAATACCCGTCTGTAAAAAAGGATTCGCCATTCCTCTTATATAACAAGAATTTAAGTTCTATGAACTGATTTGGGATCCACAAAATGAAAAGTTGTTCAAGAGGATTTCCACAAGCTGCATAAGCTTAAGAAGCTCTGGCATAACTAAGCTTAAACATGTGCGGCGGGCGGTTCAAGCACTAATGAAAGTACAATAATCAGGGAAAGAAAAGCGTAAAACACAAAAAAAAAAAAAGAAAAAAAAAATAAGCATGAATAAATTAAAGTAAGTGATAAAACGGCAATAACAAGAGCAACAAAAACACATTAACAACAAAAGAGTGCCGCTATTAAACGTTAATGTGTATAAAGGCAGCCATGGACGGCCAATATGTATGACTAATGAGCCGGAATCAAATTTCAGCAAAGAAAAGACACAAAAAGAAACAAGACATGGTAAATTTTTAATTTCGGTCGACATGCTCGCATACCGTTCTGTCCTTGTTCACCTTGTTCTCATAACAAAGCGAAAAAAAATTAAAAACAATTTTTAAATAATTTTAGTAGAATATGGCATAACAAAACCAACAATAATTAAGATTTTTCAGTGAATTTTGTATGAGTAATCTAATATTTTAATATACCAGCTGCGTTTGCTAATAAAGCAACATTTCCACAAAACGCAAATCTATTGTTTCTTGTATTATTGCATAAGTTGGCAGCTTTAGCACATCTTTACAATTTATCCCTGCTGACGGTCATAAAAATAATGGAATGAACACAATGTTATCCTCTAACGATATGTATGGCATGATACTCAGAAGCAAAATGCTTGACCAAAACGCTACAGACGTTAAATTGACATTTTAAACAAGTAATTTTGACATACATGCGGCGCGTCTATACCTATTTCAATGTACAATAGATTCATATGTAGTATACCATTGTATATATATATATTAGCATATAATTAACTTGATTTAATTGTTGCCCGGCATTAATTATTTTTAACAATTTTATAAGCTATATAACGTAATACATACGTATATTCTAAATTAGTGCCTTAGTTTTAAAGTATTTGGTCAATTTAATTTATACATAATTTTAACAATAAAATAAATCTGCCCTAAGAAGTTCATACAAGAACTAATAATTTCATAGATTGATTGCTTTGGAATCTTCTGATATTGTGAAAATTTTATTTAAAAAAAAAAAAAAAAAAAAAAAAACAAGCAATTATTAGATATATATGTACAGTATGTACATATGTTCTGTATACATATGGGATGTTGTTGCGATCGAAAACAGCGTTTTTCTTGTTTGTTTTATTATAATATTCAAAAATGTTAAACAGGTTTATTGCATTGAACGACGAGTGTAGTTTGACAACTTCTTGAATCTTTGATTATAATTCTATTGATAGTTAAAATCGCTTCGCCAGTTTGATGGACTAGAAAATACAAGTAATAATTTCCTTTTAATAGAAAAAAGGTTAATATTATGGGCTATTTACGTAATATAATGGAACTTTGTATTATTGAGCTCCTGACAAAAAATTATACAATACATTACTTTCTGATTTTCCCGATTATTATATTATAGTAGAAATATTGGGATGAAAAGTATCATGGAATACTCCTATATTGTTTGAGTTAGATCGTTAAGCGATGTTTCTTTACTAATTTTTCATTACAATCACAATATACTTGTACTTAAAATTAAGTTAATTGCTATAAATAGTTCCTAAGAAATATTCTCAATATTAGTTTAATATAAGGACTTGAGAGCTCCACCAGAGACATTGTCCAACAAGAATGCTATAAACGGTTTAAAAATAAAAAAAAAAGATATTAGGTTAGGTAGGAGTTAGCCTGTTCCAAGACTAAATAAGTCCTATTCCATGGGGATGTAGCCTAAGAGATTTAGAAGTCTCAAACGATTTTTTATGAGTTTTAGAATATAAAAAAAAAAATTATCCTTAATACAATAAATTTATAATAACAATTTGATTGATCAAAACAATTTGCCAAAGTGATGTAATATCGAATTTTGATAACAATGATTTGTCTCTAGAAATATATACATTGGATTTAAATGGATCCAAAATGGTTACCTCAATAATAGACGGTTCCTTATATTCAATTAATTAGGACTATTTTATATCAAGAACTGACTAAATTATAGAATCTGTTATAGTATTCAAGCTGGCTACCATATATACTAATTGTTCAGTTGAAGAATCTAGAAACCTTTTAGAGTTACCCTCGCACATACTAATTATGTGTGGCTTCGGCTATAATTTTAATTTATGCTACAATTAACAACTATGTGAAATTCCACTTTTAATATAGTACATAATATGTTTTTTTTATTTTTTATACCTTTCATGGAAAGAAATGCATATTAAGTTTGTCTTTAAGTTTGTAACCATAGTAATGATAAACTTGTATGGAATCTGTATTGTGTGTGTACATGATTAACATTGTAAGAACATTCTTCGAATGATTTGGTTTTCTATAGTTCTATACTTGAAATTAAGTACAAATATTACATTTCTTAAGTTCAAAATCTCCTAATATGTTCATTTCGTGCATTTCATTTTATTAAAAGGTATCAGCGGTTTGGAGAGTCTGAACAGGCAGGCATTCATTCTAGTATGTTGATATGCAAGAGAATTTAGTTCATTAACATTAAAAAAAACACTTAATCAACTAAATTGCATTGTTGAACTAAAAATTATATTAGTGTGACCCAAATAAAAAAGTACATATATGAAAACATGCAAAAGAATATATAAGGAAAAATAATTTCTTTTCTCACATGCTAAATAGAGTCGTACTCTTCTACAATATAAGCAATTCTTCTATGAAATTTTGTGATTGATCGGCCTTAAGGTCTTCATTGTAAAGTAGTCCGACTCTAATTATTTTCCTATGAAATTATTATCAGATTAGTCTGATATTTGTGATGTACAAATTTCTGCATTGGCAACTAAGTAAGGTGTTGAATTATTATATGTTGTATTGATCTCCTAGCGATAGGAGAATCGAATAGACCAAGATCTTGTTTTGATCTCTTAATTTGAATCTACTTTTAATGTCAATCCAATAACAAATAAAAACTTTTTTAGTGACTGGCCATTGAGTTAAGTCTCATTAAATCAAACTACAAACTTTCGAAATTTTTTATGTATGACATATCAAACTTTATATTTAGTTTATCATCATTTTGAACTCATTAATATGCAATACGATCAAATGTAGTTGTAACATTTGCACTAATATTCAGATGCTTTTTGTAACGATAGTCTTTAAATGACTTCAATTATAAATTTTTGTATATTTTATACTGATGTGAATCCATGAAGTTTATATGGAAATAATCAGAGTGACAAAGAAAATCGATTAAACCAAGACCATCCGTCATCAGACTCTCAGTCCTCGAGCAAACTTGCTGTGGTGGCCTTTGCGGGTGGCGAGCGGGGCAACGGCCCGGGGCCACGGTATTACAGGGGCCACGCGTAGCCAAAGTAGAAAAATATTAGGTACTAATGTTCATTTGAATTTCGCGCTTTACGCCGCATTATAAAACTTACGTCATGCCATTCGCGCACTCATGCTTATACAATTATTGGCAATGAATAATAAATATTATAATTATTCTATTATTCTTCTTGATTGCACCCGAGATGTTGATGGAGCTAATATGCATGGAACAAAAAGTGCTATTCAGAAACGTATACTTAAAATTAATCTACTTGCTTATTTTTTTTTCCCGGAAGAGAAGTCACAGCTGGAATCTGAATTTAGGAGATAAGCATCGTCTTGTGTTCAAGCATCTTGATCTTGTTTTGGTTTGCTAGAAGGGCTGTACCCTCTGTATGCAGACTCGAGTCAGAGGTAGGTAGGTAAAATCACATTTAAAATATTTATCTCTAAACCCACTTTTCGAAAGTAAATGGGAATATAGAGTAGAATCGGTAAAGGACGTTAAATATCAACTAAGCAATATATGCGATGCTTTGAGTCACAGTTGCATCTGGAGATTATCGAGGTTAAAAATTATTAAAACATATTTGAAGCAACATCGGCTTCAGCTCTTACTATTACATATTTCATATTGATAACGAAGTAGCTCATTCGCTAAATCATTATGATATAATTAGAAAAAGCTGCAAACATTATTTCTGAAATCCTGATTCTTTTAACACATTAAACACATTGCAACTCTATAAACATTTGTCTTTATTTCATATAGAAGATAATAAATACATATGAGTATGAGTTCTCGGTTAACTAGAAGGAATAGTCCCCATATAAAATTCGTTCATGTATGTAAGGACAAAGTTAGCTTTTTCAAAATCTAAGTAAGCTTATGCGACCGTTGAGTTTATATTCTAGCTTGTTTTATTTCTATCTTTCTCTCTCAAGTTAGTTAAAATCTTTACATTTGCCAATTTTATGTCCTAAAATTTTAATTGTATCCATTATCTTAATGAACTTTACGGCAATCAATGGAAGTCCAAGTTGGTCCAAAAAGAACATATCGGTCCATACAAACCTTACAGATAATGAAATAAAGAAAACTTTAACATCACATTTCGACGTACAAATATTTTGGGCAGTCATGGAACAGGATGTTTGCTTGACAACAAGAATATTTTTTTTTCTAGAATTTTTCTAAGTCATTCAGTGTATACAAGGTGTGTGTCAAAAGTTTCCGAACTTTTCAAAAAGAAAAAAAACTACAAAATAGTTTGGAATGAAACTTT